>PVKS010013885.1:0-35419 GCA_004027875.1 Aplodontia rufa | reverse complement strand
TTGAAGGATTATATAGTCTGAGATATAAACTGAATTACTGTGGTTTAAAATTGATTTTTAAGCTGTATGTGAAGCTGGATAATTTAGTGTTGTAATTGTCTTCCTCTGCCTTTCTGTGTAGCCTTCCTTCCTTCCGCACATGACCACTGAATTGACAGGTTGAATGACTTAGTATGCACGGTCATGCTGTGCACAAACCATCCGGCCCACCAGCCTGGAACATCCTTCCTGCAAACCTTTTCTGAATTATTTGAGCTTCCACTTTTTTTTAGTACCTTGGATAGCCTTGAAGGAGGCAACCCTGTGTATCCAGTGTTCAGCTCAGCGTTTTGAGTGAATTTGAATCCTTCTAATTTGTAGCTTGGTTGAGTTGGGTTTGGAGTGAGCTGTTTACCTGTGAAAGAAAGATTAGTTAAACCAACTCCTGTTTAGGCAGGATTTTTCACTAATTAGGAAAATAAACTCCTGTACTCTGAGGTAGTCAGAACCTTCATTTACATACCATTTCTGCCTGCCTGCTGCTTCTTTAGGAGGCAGCATTTGAGTTGACTAGTTTCTTAGTTTGAAACATTTCAGTAAGTTCCAGCATATTCCCTAAAGTAATTTGGGGAGCTACTGTTTAAATAACACTGAGTTGTTGTAATGTGGGGGCATGTTTTGTTTTTAATTTTTTTTTATTAGAATAGAGAAAGGATCATCAATCAGATATTTGAAATTCATGAAAAATGAATTTTTCATATTTTATGCCTCCATCTAATCTAAACAAATATCTTCCCAAAGCCACGTGCATGTATTTATAAATATCAAGTCCTTTCTTTTGGAAGGAGTTACTGTCCATTATTAGAATAGCTGTTTTGGGGTGATTTAGGTAATTTGGAACATAGAGAATGGGAATGTTTTTCTCCCCTCCTCTTCTCCTTGCTCCATTGTCAGTGTGAGTCTGCAAACCATTGTATATTGATCTTCTTTTTAGCCCTGAAGTGGGGCTCTATTTTAAATGAATTGAGTTTTTTTTCTTCAGGAGTAGTCACTTTCCCATTAGTTGTTAGTGTTTAAAAATCATTTCTGCCTGTAAGGATGACAACAGCTGCTAGTAACACAAAAGCATGTATTGTGAAGGCACTATAACTTGGAAGAATTTTAAATATACAAAGTCTTGGTTGTTACACATAGTGATTCTCTGCAGCGATTTTTATTTAAAAAGAAGAAACTGGCTTTGTGCTCTATGAATTTGAGCTTTGTGTTGTCTATACATTGCTCCTGGTTCACTAATAACGCTGCCTGTGATGACATTTTTCTGTTGCAGTCGGCGAGGCTCTGGCCTGGGCAAAAGAGGAGCAGCTGAGGCTCGGAGGCAGGAGAAAATGGCAGACCCTGAAAGCAACCAGGAGACAGTAAATTCTTCAGCTGCCAGGACTGATGAAGCCCCCCAAGGAGCTGCAGGTAGATTGGCACTTCTTAAAACACATTTCTGTATCTTACAGATTTATTTAGGTATGAATTATTTTTCATCCAAATACGTTGAAGTGGAGGGAACATAAATATGTTAGATGTTTCCATAAAATAAATTTTTGTTCTGTTTTGTTTTATAGATTTGGTATTTAGATTAATGGATTTGTCATTTTTTAATTCCATCTCGTCCAAATTAGTATAAATTATATTGAAAGGGCTTTTAGAAGGCATTAATTCCTTTCTATTTTAGTTTCTAACATATTGACTAGTGCCTGTTGATTGTTGGAAAGAATTTACATTCATAGTAAAAATGTAAGGGAATTTTAATTCTTAATTTTGTAAGCCTATAAAAGAAGTATTCTGTTTTCAAGTAAGTTACTTTAATTATAGTATTTACATTTTTATGGGCTCTTAAAAATTCTTCTTGCTATCATAGAACAACTAAAGTGTTTTTTTCTTATTCTCTTACTTTTATTTTTGTTTTGGTACTGGGGATTGAACACCGGGGCATTTACCACTAAGTTATATCCGCAGCCCGTTTTATTTTCAGACAGGGTCTCACTAGGTTGTTTAAGGCCTCCTGGGATCCTCCTGCTTCATCCTCCTGAATTGCTGGGATTCAAAGCATGCGCTGCTACTCTCCTGGCTGTGCTAGTTTTCTTTAATGCCTGTGGTTGCTCTTAAGTCATGGTTTGCCAGGAGGGTTTTGGTGTACCACCACTGTTGTCTTACCCTGTCCAGCTTAGCTGTTTTGTTTTTGTTTTTTAAATCATTCGACTTTTCAGTTTGCATGATAAATTACTTGGTGGATTTATTTGTAGCATCTCTTGTTTTGGGAGATAATTTTTTCCTCCTCATACCTTTTTCCTAGAATACTATGAAGTTAATTGCTAAGTATTTGGAAAAATACAGGCCATTTTATATGCAATTTATCAAAGCCATTCATGTATTCTTCCTACTGTTGTACGCTTCCCAGTCTTTCGGTGTTTAATTCAAGTCAGAATATGGAATGTGGCATTTTCCAAATGGATGACTGAAATGGAACTTCTGAATGTTTTGTTACAGGAGACTCACTCCAATAATTAAAATAGCTAACATTTATAGAGCATATATATACTCTATTGCAGGTAGTATTTAATATTGTACATATGTTCTCATTTTATATTCAAAACAACATGCTAAGGTCTGAGTTCTGTTATTGAGGCTTTATAAATGAGGAAAAACTGATACATATTCTAGTTAACTAAGCATGACTAGATTCTCAAGACAGGATGTGAATCTCAGATGCAGGCCTTAGAGAAATCAACTGCATATTTATAACAGCTGTGTTGTCTTTTCCTTGGGTTACAAGAGTTTAATTCATATGGATGTAATTGAAGGCTGGAGTGAGGGGGTACTGTGTAAAATTTTGTTCCCTGATAACGTTTCTTAAGAGAATAAGGGATACAAGGGAATCAGGATAATCAGCTGTCTTCCAGAACACTTTAGTATATTTCATTGTCATTCATTTTTGAAATCATAATGTGAATATTTTCCAAGTTTATTTTTGCTGATGATAAAAGATAACACATGGCACGTTCACTGGTGTTTGAAGGATGGATCCTTTATGTATTATAGGAATTACTCATCAGTTCTTCATTAAGTTCTGTATAAGATGCTTTAGTTTCTCTGTAGGTAAAGAAACAAACTTGTAAATGAGTGTAGCCTTTATGTTTGTGCTGATGACTTAGGCCACCCTTTTTTGACCAGTGTCCCCTTCTCAGACACTGCTTCCGCAGTTGGTATAAGATGCTCTTCGAAATAACAAAATGGCAAGGAAACAGGCGTTTTTCTGCTCATCTGTTCCTTTGCATTAAGAATCTTCGTGATTTCACATGAAACAATCTCAAGGTCAGATCATAAAAGAAAAACCAATCCAGTTTTGTGAACTTTTCTCTCACTAATTACTTTTGTTTAGTATCACAACAAGTGATTTCATGACCATATTACTTGATGATGGAGCATGTGGTAAGGAATTAATTACATTCCTACTGGCCATTCTGCAAGTCTTAAATTTTTGTGACACAAAGAAAAAAATTTTTTTCTGTTACTCCCATATTTAGGCATTTTGCAAGTGCTTACAGTTCCTGGCAAGTAAAATCTAATTCCACAGCTTTCCAATATTTTATCTTTGCTTTTTGGGTAAGAGTTTACATTGGTTAAAGTATAAAAACTTGGCTGGAGCGGTGGCTCAGTCTTTTCGGTGCTTGCCTGGCAAGCACGAGGACCCGGGTTCAAACCCCAGCACCACGTACACAACTAAGTGTTGGAGCAACTAAGGCCATGTGAAAAACTAAATAAAGTTGTTTTTCTCTTTTTTTGTCTCTCTCTCACTGTCCCTCTCTTTAAAAAAAAAAGAAAGAAAGAAAGTATAAAAATTTGGTGTTCTATGATAGATTTTTTTAAGTTGCTGCATTGTAATTATACATAATAATGGGATTCATTATGTTACATTCAAACATGCACATAGCAGTTTGATCAGTATCATTCCCAAGTATATAATAGAATTGTTTTGTTTTGATTTAAACAGTATTTTCTCCATTGTTTTCATTCAAGTCTTCATTGTAAACTTACCTAGTGCTGTGAAGATATGGTAAGATTAGATGGGAGAAATACCTGGTTTAAGGAAAAAGAAAGATTGACCCTGTTGAAAATTTGGTTATAGTCATATTTTGTAGTTGAGTCTGGGGACAGATTTGGTGCATGTGCTCAAGAAGGCTTGAAATGATGACTAAAGAACATCATAGATGGCTCCTTTTTGTCAATTACATTTTTTAAAAAAAATCTGAACTTCATAAAACTACCACCTTTCTGCTCTTAATTAAATTAGGCTAAAGGCTAGGCCAGTTTGAGTTACCTAATTTTGTAAAAAATGTATAAAAGGAACAGCAGGGGACAAATTCTTCACAACTGCCATCAAAATGCTGTCAAAACGATCCCTTTCTTTCCCTCTGGTAACTGATTTCTGTCGAAATTGGCACCCCCCCACCAACACGCGTGTGCGCACACACACAGAAAAAGACTAACTTTGCCCCTTTTTGTAGTGATTCTATGGCTTCCTAAAGGTTGCAGCTCCACTACAATAGAACCTTAGCAGCTCTTTTAGTTATGTGCCTTTGCCAGTTCTATGTCTTGGTTAATTAATGCCTTCATGGCACTGCAATTTGAGATAGTCATCCTGAAAGGCATTAGAATGGTATATTTATTTAACAAAGTATGGTAAAGTAGAAACGTTTAATGGTTGTAGATCTATAAGACATTTTAAAGTAACACCTAATAAGCCCTCTGGTTAAAACAAAACAAAACCACCAAAAACTTAAAAACCAACATTACCTTAGTGAGGTTTTGGTGGAGCTTTTTGTTTGTTTTTTAGTATGTGGTGTGCTTTTAAGGAATCAACCATTTCATTGATTAAAACTTTTGTGCTTGCTTTCTACATGTCAGGAAGAGCCACTATAACAAACTCAATCATAATTGACACCTAATACCAGTATTTGTTAACAGTGCTCTGTATAATGTGAAGAAGTAACTATATTTGAATTAAAAATTAACTGCTGAAGTATATGTTATGGATCTTAAGAGTACATTGAAGTCAAACTTTCTGGGTTCAAATCTCTGGTCTATTTGGAGTTCTCTGACTTGGGCAGGTACATTCAAAGTTACACAGCCTCAGTTTCTTCATGTGGATGATGAATCTTACATGACTTTTTATAGTGTGAGGAAACATTTAGACGATTTCTGCATATAGTAAGCATTTAATGAATGCTTCTTGTAAGTGGCATCATATAGTGTGCACTCTCTAGTTTATCTCCGTTTTTCTTCACCAGCAGTGTGGGTTTTGCTAAACCTTGATACCCTTCAACATTAACATTTCTGGTTAACCTGTAGCTGTAAACCATGAAGTTGTTAACATTTTCTGTAAAAGACTAGATGATAAATGTTTTAGGCTTTAAATGTTTTCAGTTACATTTACTCAGTTCTGTGGTCCCGGAATGAGAACAGCCACAGTTTGTCAATGACAATGAATGAGTATGGTTATATTCTAATAAACACATATACAAAACCTTCTGGTGGATTATATTTGGCCTTTGGGCCATAGTTAGTTGATCGTTTTTCTAAACCATAAATTTTTGTAAGAATTTTAAAAAATCCCACTGACATTAAAGAAAATGCCTCAACAGTGTGTGAAGAAAGGTATTATGAAAACAGAGTTAGCAACAGTGCATTGGCATCTTTTTCTTCAGAAAACCTCATTAAATTCACTTATGTTGTTCATGTGTCTGTTTAAAATAATCTTTCAGGCTTGCATCCTGTGACTCTTTCTCTTAAACAGGGCTTAAGGTATTGTGAATGTTGTGATTAAACGTATGTAGATCAATCATCTGTTTAAAAATGATTAGGACCCAGCAGACACATGGAGGTGCAGCACATTGCTAATTTTACAGGAACGAAGTTTCATCTGTGGTTGGAATTCGTCTGTTAGCTTATACTGGGTTTTATTTGGCTTTGGGTTCAGGTTAGCATTTTATGTCGTAGTACTCTTCTGAGTCTTAATTTTTCTTCCTACACTTGTGTTGACATCTTAGTTGCTTGTTCTTCCATGCTTCATTGCAATACTTTGCAGCCATCTGTTAGTTGCAATATATATTTCCAGTATTTTGTCCTAGTCATAACAGTATATAATATTGCACTCCTGAAATTAGAACAGATAAATGATTGTTAGCTAGTTATGAAATATCACAGTGATCTTAGCAATATTTACCATAATTGACTTGTGTTTGAGGAGCCTAATACAAGATTTAATTCAAGAACAGTTTCGAAGGCATGAGGAGTCTGTCAAAAGCCATGTGTAAATGCTATATGAAGGTTGTATTTTTATATGTTTAATACTAAAGTAGTTGAGTGCTCTTTTTGTTCCTTAAACCCTACAGAATGATGTCTAGAACAGCTGAGTGCAATAGAAAGGCAAGTTTAATTGCCTTTACTTATTGTACTCTGTAAAACTTGGTTTTTCTTTTTTAAGATAAGCCAGATGTAATGAGTTAAATGCTCCTTTCCTAACCTCACCTTCCCCCTCCCCCAAGCCTCTAGTTCTGTTGCAGGGGCTGTTGGTATGACCACCTCTGGGGAGAGTGAATCAGATGATTCCGAGATGGGACGATTGCAAGGTAAAGACAGTCACTGAGCCTACAAGGAGTTACCATGACCTCTCAGTTACTACTGTTTTTATTGAAATTAGTTCACATGTTCATTTGAACATCATTAAACTACTTCATGAAAAAAGAGTAGCTTAATATATTCTGTAGAAAATAATAATTTTATAGATAATGTTAATAGGGCCTGGTGCATTCTGAATGCATTTAGGAAGGTGGGTATTTTGATTTTTGTTTTGCTTTGTTTTTGTCATGTTTTTTTCTTTTTGGTCACCTACATCAAAATAAATTGTATAATGCATAACTGAACTCCAGATTTTTAATGTTGTAACATCTTAAAAAGAAAACAGCCTTGCAGTATATGTACACTGTAACTAGGTTGCTATATATTTTTATCTCAGTGAGTTGATTTGTAATAGATTTTCAGTGTGAGGCAAATGTGTTTAATATAGGACTTCTTCAAAATAGATACCTATCTTGTACTATTAATAGTTTCTGCTGGCAGTGGGGTTTTAACATTCTCCATAGAACTTTTAAAGATATTTGAAATTTGCACATGTATATTTTAATTTATGTTAATTACATTAATAAACAATGGTGGACTTGGAAGTTTAATGTAGCTTTTCATAAAATTCAGAATGGAAAATGACATTGGCTAACTCAATTATGTGAAATAATCGGTGCTTGACATTTTTAGGTAAGATCAGTTGCATGAAGTCAACTCAACTGCTACTCCCTCTGCCCTTCTCTTTTTCTTTAGCTCTGTTAGAGGCCAGGGGTCTTCCTCCTCACCTGTTTGGTCCTCTTGGTCCTCGGATGTCACAACTTTTCCATAGAACAATTGGAAGCGGAGCTAGTAAGTGAATACTTTCTTTCATCCCTTGAAATCTTTGCTGTATTTACTATTGATTTAAATGAGTATGAGGAAGTTTGCATGAACTTTAATATATTTTTTAAAATAGGGCTTTTGCGAATTCTCATAAAGTACAGCATCTATTAGATTTTATTCAGTACTTTTATTTTTTATTTTTTAAAGAGAGAGGGACAGTGAGAGAGACAGAGAAAGAGAGAAATAACTTTATTCAGTTTTTCATATGGCCTTAGTTGCTCCAACACTCAGTTGTGTTCGTGGTGCTGGGGTTTGAACCCAGGTCCTCGTGCTTGCCAGGCAAGCGCTGAAACCGCTGAGCCACCACTCCAGCCCCCAGTACTTTTATTTTTGATTAGTGAATTAGAATCATTAAAAACTAGCCAGATTTTATAGCAACTTTGACTCAGTTTGAACTGTAGAAGAGAGTGAAGAATATACTTCGATGATCATGGCATTTGATTGCACAATTTCAATCTTGATAACATTTAACTTGGATGACAGTTAATCTTAATATGAACCTGAAAGATTTCTGTGCAGAATCTCTGGTCACTATACTCAGATTAATGTTTTCTAACCCACAGTAGTAACTCATGAAGTCCCAATTTTAGTAATGTGAATGATTTTTTTTTTTTTAAGAGTGAAGGAGTTAATTTTTTTTTTCATTTGTTTGTTTGTTTTTCTCCCTCCACTTAGTTGTGCATGTGGTGCTGGGGATTAAACCCAGGTCCTCATGCATGCTGGGCAAACAGTTTCTGTCACTGAGCCACCTGTCCAGTCCAAAAATAATTTTCATGTAATCACAAATCAATTATTTTTTGTTTTAAGATGGGCATGATGGTGCATGCCTGTAATCCCAGCTAGTTGGGAGGCTGAGGCAGGGGGATCAAAAATTCAGAGGCAGCCTCAGCAATTTCACAAGGCCCTAAGAAACTTAGTGAGAACCTGCCTTAAAATAAAAATGGCTGAGGATGTAGCTCAGTGGTTAAGCACCCTGGATGCAATCCCTGATACCAAAAAGAAGAAATTTTTTTTTTGTTTTACAGTATCATCTTTAACTTCCTTAAAATTTACACTGAGTCTTTGTTTTCACTTCATTGAGTGTTTCCATAGAATTTGTTATTTGTGGACTTAAGTATTGCTTAATTTCAAAATTTCTGAAGTGTTATTGAAGCTTATTAGTTCTGACCTTAATGTGTGCCTATATAATTTGCCATCAGATATTTCAAAAAACATTTTTTAAAAGCAATGAAATATGTGTGCCTGCTTTTTTCAGTTTCTGGCCTTACCTTTGGCAAGGAAATTTAAGAAGCAGCTAGATTTTTGTTTCTGTTTTGTTTTGCTTTTGCTGCCCTAAAACTCAGATCTCAGATTACATACCCTTTGTAAACTTTTTATAAACTCTTGAATGTGGATATTTATTTAATCCCATTGAAGGGGTGTTAGGATTGTCCTGAATCATAAACACAGAGCTATTTCCTCCTGGATCTTCCCATGCTAGAGGATGACCCTGGCAATAGACAAGACAATTACTGTATAGTAAAATTTCAGAAGCCTAAGTGCAGTGAGGAAGCCAACCATGCACAGGTCTGAAGGAAAGAATGCGTGCAATCATGAACCCTTCAATAATCGCCAACCCACAGTAGTGATTATTTCATTTATAACTTCAAGATTAGTTTTAAGTCAATCCTAGGCATCAGTTAATGTGTATGTATTTGAATTTATAACTAAAAATCAGCTTATACTTTAAAAGTTCAAGAAAATATTGTGGTTGTGTTAAGAAGAAATTATTTACTGTGATTAAGGTCAAATGTTCAGGCTGGAGCCATGGCTCAGAGGTTAGTGTGCAAGCACAAGGACCCGTGTTCAAACCCTAGCAGCATATACAAGTGTTGGAGAAACAAAGGCCAGATGAAAGAATAAATAAAATTGACTCTCTCTACCTATCTCACTCTCTCCTTCTCTCTTAACCACAAAATGAAAAAGAAAAAGAAAAAAGTCAAATGCTGTTATAAATTCACATTAAAATTTTGTTTCATTGAATCTGGATCAAATTATGAATTACACATTGCAGTCAGTTAATACATTTCTTAAGGTTTTTTTTGTTTTGGGGTTTTTTTTTTTGAGAGAAATATTTTATTACTTAATATTTTTATGGGAAGATGACTAGGAAGAAAAAGGTTGCAGGGCCTGTATAAGGCTATTGCTGCTAAACATCTCAAGTCCATGTTTAGGGCTGACCATTTCACATGAAATTAAACCAGACTGGACCCAGAGTAGAAAGCAGTGCCACTCCTCTTTGTGCCCATGTCCTAGCTTCAACAATGCCTGGCTCATGTTTAATATTTAGCTCTATTCTCACCCACATCCCTGCTTCCATATTGTTTTGAAATGAATCACAAATGTTATTTGCTTTTATTTATAAACATTTCATCATGTAGCTCAAGATAATTCTCCTTAAAACACAAGTGAGCACATGTACACACACAGCTTGCTTTTATCATACTTAACTAATTCCTAAGAGATGCACAGTCATTGTCAAACTTTCACTATTTAAAACGTCCTATGTATTTCTTATAAATTGGTAGTTCAGGAGGCTTTTTCAGATTTTAGTGTGATTTGATTTTTCCTGTGGTGAGGAGAGGCTCTTCAAAAGTGGTAGTGTGTTCTTATATTAAGAACTGTATATCTGATGATCTCTTAAGAAGCTATTGAGACTCAGTCAAGGTAACAGGGGTTGCAAAATGGCAGTACTTTAGTTTTAATAATTACTGTTCTTTTATGAGAAATAAAGAAATTTAGTAGAAATACATAAAAAGAACTCCTATTAGGAGTTTAGTCAATATAGTAAAAAATAATTTCTCCTCTTTATTTGCTAGTTTTGAGAATAATGGTTTCTATGTCCTCCAAAGGTGCCAGGTTTTAATTTTTGTGAGGTATGTGTGCCATTGTACAGTAGTTCAGACATATTTTAGATGTTTCAGTGACTTTCATTGATTCTTAAATTGTCTCCATCATTGGATGATGGGATCTTTTTGAGACCAGCTACTGAATCTTTTTGACATGACCTTTGTAGTTTTTGGTAGCCTAGTTGTTTTCTGATATGACAGTGTATTAAGTTCAACTGACATGTTTTTTCCCCATCCCTGATAATTGGACATCTTCTTTTATATGAAATGGTATTTAAAAACCACAGTCCAGGCATATTTTTTGCTACTAGAATTGAACATTATTACTTAACTCTCTGTTAATGAACAAATCTAGGAAATAATTGTATTTTATCCCCCCCACCCTCCAAAAGTTTATGCTCAAAATGATCATTTAGATTTTTGGCTGAGGGATTCTATTTAAATTAATTGCTGCAATATCTCCGTTCTCCCTTACTAAGTTTTTGTTTCCCAATGATAGTTGCTTGTGACTCATTTGCTTTATCCCACAGTATGTTAGTAAGATTCCAACAGAATTATTATTGAGAAAGTCGAATAAAGGTTTGTTTTTTTTTAAACAGTTTTTGTTTTGTTTTGTTTTTGGAATGTAAGACTTTGTGTTTTTTATCTTTTGATAGTCATTTATTGTGATTCGTGTGTTTGTTCATGCCACCAAGTAGATTTGATTCATTGGCTTTTTTTTTTAACTTTTTATACAAACCCAGTATGCTATACCATTTTCATTTTTTATTTTGAGACAATGCTTCACTAAGTTGCCCAGCCTGGCCTTGACCTTGGGATTCTTTTGTCTTAGCCTACCAAGTTTCTGGGATTACAGAGCTGTGTCACCGTGTGTGGCAGCTTGATTTTAGGGATTGCTTTTTAAAATTTAATTTTCCTTATATAATTATGTAATATTTACGTGGTTCTGGAATTCAGATCCATAAGGTACATGCAGAAATTTGTTTGCTATTTCCTTTTAATTCTTCCACATAAATAACCTCTTAAAATGTATGACTTGTCCTTCTGTTACTTTAAACAAAAAATCCATATTACCCGCACTGCTTTTCTTAGATAAGAGAAGTAAACTTAGTATATTGTGCTTTGCTTTTAATATTGTATTTTGGTGTTTACTCTCTTTAGCTGCTCATATATTGGGGACAGGGATGAGAATCCCAATTACTTTGGTATAACTGTCACCTTACTCCATTGAGTGGGTATACCTTAGTTTATTTGGCCAAATCCCCATTGTTGAACATTTGGGCTATTTCCAATTTTTTTGCTGTTGGTTATGCTGTACTGCAGTACAACTTTTGTAATTTTTCCTGTATTATCTTCAGGCTAGATTTCCAGAATTAGGGTGCTGCTTGGAAGAGGTAAATGCATTCACAATTTTGATAGGTGTTGTAAACCCCCACTTTTGGGGTTGTATGCCAAAATTGTACATTTGTAGTCATGTGTGACAACAATATGATGTCATACTTTTGGGTTTTTTTTATTTTAAATGTTACTACTGGGGATTCAACCCAGTGGTGCTTTGCCGCTGAACTACATTGCATCGTTTTTTTCCCCCGGGAGAAGAGGGATAGAGTGAGTGAGAAAAGAAAAATGAGAAAGGATCAGTTTTGTTTTTATTTTTTCATCTGGCCTTTGTTTCTCCAACACTTAGTTGTGTGTGTGGTGCTGGGGTTCAAACCTGGGTCTTTGCACCTGCCGGGCAAATGCTCCAAGTGCCCACTGCTCCAGCCCTGCATCCTTTTTTTGAGGCAGGACCTAAGCTGCTGAGGCTGGCCTCCAACTTGTCCTTATGCCTCAGCTTCCTGAGTCACTGGAATTACACTCTACTTAGCATACTTTCAGGTTTTTATCAAACATGAGGGTGCAAAATTTATAGTTTGGGATTATTTGAATATTTTTTGTAATTTATTTTTTCTTCTTTGAGTAGCTTTTCCTTGTATATTTAAGTAGTTACCCAAGAGATTATAATACGTATTCTTGGTTTATTGTAGCCTACCTTAGATTAATCCTTTATCCTATCCCAAACAGTGCAATAACCCCTCCTGTCCTTCATATTGTTGTTTTAGTTTGTTAGACTTCTACATACATTAGAAACTTGATAAGACAGAATTGTTTTTAGGCATCTACATTCTTTTGCCTATTTATTTACTTTTTGCAAAGCTAATTCCTTCCTTAGTCTATCAAGGATTATTTCCTTCCAGCTTGAACAGCTTTTTTTTCAAACAGTGCAGGATTGCTAATAATTTCTTTGCTTTCGTTTGAGAAATTCTTGGTCTTTCTTAATTATTAAAGGATATTTTCCCTAGGTGTAAAAATTCTCAGCACTTTATGAAGTGTTATGGCTTCCACAGTTTTTTAGCAGTCTTGTTGCCCTTTAAATGGAATATCTTCTTCCCTCTGACTCCATAAAGTAAGATTTTCTTTGTTCACTCTTTTATTTTTTAGTGGTCTTACTATGTTCAGGTGAGATGACTTTCCCTTGATGTTTACTTAGCTTGGGGTTTAGCATTTGAATATGAATATTGGTATCTTTTATTACTTTTGGATAATTCTTTTCTGTTACTACATGAAATATTGTTTCTGCTTTCCTTTTGAGAATATCAAGATCAAACTTTGGACTGCATCCGGCCTCTTTTGGCTCTAAGAATATTTTCTCTCTGACCAGTTTAAAATCTTCCTATTGATCAATTTCAAATTCATTCATTTTTTTCTGCAGATCTTTTGTTAAATCCAGTTAGTGCCTTCAGTGGTTTTTTGTTGTTGTTGGTTGGTTGGTTGTTTGTTTATACCAGAAATTGAGCCCAGGGGCACTTAAGACTGAGCCATGTCCCCAGCCCTTTTTAAATTTTTTTTATTTTGAGACAGGGTCTAGGTTGCTAAGACTGGCTTTGAGTCTGAGATCCGCGTACCTCAGCCTCCTGAGTTGCTGGGATTACAAGCATGAGCCCAGCTCATCAGTGAGTTCTTAATTGCACATGTTTTTCCATTCTAGATAATGCTTTGATTCTTTTACTATAGATTCTAGTAGTGTTGAAATTCCATATATCGTTATCTCCAACCTTTTTTTTATTAATTTTGAGAGAGGGTCTTGGTCAGTTGCGCAGGCTGTCCTCGAACTTGTCTTAGACTCCCAAGTAGCTGAGATTGCAGATGTGTGCCACCACTCCTGACTTTGTCTTTTAATTCCAATGTTGGTCTTCTTTCATTTTCTTTTTTCCACCTCTTGATCTCAGTCCCATATTCTTGGCTCTTCATAAATCTAGTAATTTTTTTATTATATGCTAGACTATGCCAGATGTTTTGTGCAAAAGGAGTGAAGAGATCCCTACGTGGTATCTTCTGCTAGTGATGTTTTCTATATTTTTTTTTCTGAAACAAAGGGTCAGGAGCTGATCACTTTAGTTCCAGTCAGGACTTGAGCTTGTTTTTTACCAGAGTTGAAACTTTGGTATGACTAATTTCACCTCTGGCTCATCACTGTTTGGTGTGGCCTTACCAGGATTCTTATTTTGAAACTTGCAAATCTGTTTGCTGAGAGGCTTCAAAATATAACAGGTGTCTGGGGGATCCGATACTGCCTGTGTGTATTTGAGGAAGGCCTCACCTCACTCCGATACTACAGATTTTATTCTGTTTATCAAAATGTTTTGTGCATTCTTTTTTCAGAGTTCCAGAATTCAACAAATAGGTCTGGTGAAATCTGTTCAATTCAACATATTAGTCTACTATAACAGGAGTCAGCAAACTATTGCCCACCTGCCAAATTCAGCCTCCTGCGTTTTTCTTCTATACGACCTGTGAATTAAGAATGGATTCGACATTCTTAAATGGCAAAAAATTTAAAAAAAGAGTAATTTGTGACATGTGATAAAATAAAAGTCAAATTTCAGTGTCCATTAAGTTGTATTGGAATATAGCCATATTCTTTTGTTTGTGTATTGTTTATTGCTGCTTTTGAACTAAAGCTACCAAGAATTGAGAAGCTATAGTAGAGACCACATTTCCTGCAAGGCCTAAAATAATTACTCTCTGACCCTGGATAGAAAATCCTAGGTTGCCAGCTTTTGGTGGTGTGCAGTAGTGTTTCTCACAGTATGGTCTGGGCTTTTGGAAAAGGTTCCTGATACCCTTACGTGGAATCTGTAAGGTTGAAACTAGTAATAATTGACTCCTCAAGTTTTATCTTTTTCTACTTCATTGATGCTTAAACAGATATATGCTAAAGTGAGTTGGGGAAAACTACTGATAATGTAACAAGAATAGAAGTAATGACACCAGAACATACTCAGAGTCATTGTATTGTAAAATACTAGATTGAATGCAATCATTCATTACCATTCCTAATAAAAAATAATTTCAGTTTTACTCAAGGCTGCCCTTGATACAAGAATCAAGTTTTAACTGAATTAGGTCTTTACTTATAAGTTCATGTTGTTTTAATAATCTTTGTTACAGAATGAGGCCCATTTTTTCATGTATTTCATTTCAAATAGCATTGCTACAGATTGAGTTCAGAAGTAGAATTGAGTGCCCAGATGATTTGCCAGATTCCCAATGATGCCTTCTTCTCACTGTTGTTTTTAATATGATCATATTTCACAAAAATTTCATATTAATACGTAATGATTTGGCAGATATTAAGAACTTTTCTGTAACACCAAAATCTACTGATCTAAGTGTTGGATTTATTTCACATCTCAGAGGATATATTGTTATAGTTTTGGCTTTATTTTAGTTTACATTTGGCATAAGTTCTTTTTATCCCAAATGGTATTCATGGTATTGATCTTGTTAAAGAGATTCATATACTTAAAATTGCTAGCCCAGATGCTGTAAGACCCCCATTACGGGGCATTGTGTGTTAGTTTTTCTCTTTAGATGGTTGTGCTATTAAGACATACTTGCTATGAATTCCTTTATCCTTTTAAAATGAAGTTAGATGCAACTGAGGATTCCTTTGTTTTCACTAGTTGCTTTAACTTCATTTTTTTCTTCATATTATTTAAATACGAAAATTATGTACCTAGTCTAACTGAAGTATTTTCAGATGGACAGAATAGGCAGCAGTAATTAAGGAATTAGCAGCGACAATCTTAAATAACAAAGAAAACATACCTTCTAAGGATCACCATGTGCACTTCTGAGATTTCTGTTCCCTGCAAGATCACTGACACTTAATACAATAAGAAACTCCAGGTTTTGTTGTGAATTTCAGATTGGCTGACAGCTACCCAAGAAATGTCCAAATTCTCTACATTTCAATGCTTTAAATAATATGGAGTGGAAAAACCTGTTTTACAGAGAATACTTTGAAAAGTGTAAGGAAAGAAAGGGCTTGAAAGAACAGCTTTTGGTTTGGTAAAGATTAATTGGAATTGATTATGTTTTCAAGTAGGAAAATGTCTATGAAAAATGAAATACTTGAGCTGGAGCTGTGGCTCAGCGGCTCACAATGCTTGCCTGGCAGGTGCAAGGACGCGGGTTCGAACCCCAGCACCTCATACTCAACAAAGTGTTGGAGCAATGAAAGCCATATGAAAAACTATATAATATTGATTCCCTCACTCTCTCTCTCTCTCTTTCTCAAAAAACAAAAGGAAAAAATACTATTGTAGGCTTTTTCAGTCTTATTAAGCTTAGTGACAACTTATTTCTCAGTGTTAGTTGAGTCTCAGTATTTGCCAGTTGTTTGGGTAATGGAATTGAGTCTTAAAGAGGGAAGTACTGTGGCAGCCAGCACCTACTCGTGAAATGAGAGACATAGAGGCCACTTGATGCTTTACAGAATCCTGCCTTCTCTTTCCCTCTCATTGTTACAAGCATTGTTTTATTTACTTCCCTCCCTTCCTCTGTTGCTTGTATTCCATTTATTTTGGTGCACATGTTTAGAGGAACATCTGACATCATCTTTGAAAATGGGCATCATTGCTTAACAGGTTTCTATTATCATAGAAATCTTTTACTTAGTATGTTTATTCCTTTAAATGCAGATATGTTAAAGCTGTCAGATCATAGTATTTGCTGTTGCTCTTAGAAGCTAGTTAGCTTCTCTCAATTAAAAAGACAAGAATAGTGGCTGGAGCAGTGGCTCGGCAGTTAACTGCACTTACCCAGCATGCGCAAGTACACGGGTTCAAACCCCAGCACCCATGTACACAACTAAGTGTCAGCAACGAAGGCCATGTGAAAAACCTCAATAAAAATTGATTCTCTGTCTCCCTCTCTCACTGTCCTTTTCTCTTTAAAAAAAAAAAAAAGACAAAAATATAGAAATAACTGAGATCATAAGGCAGAACAAATCCAACTACTTTAATTCTTTGAATATTCCAGTCATGTGTCTTGACCCTAGTATAAAAGCTTTTAGTTGTGATCCAAGGAAGATAAGCAGCCACTTACAGTTAAGAGTCACACCTTATACTGAGCAATAATTTCCTTAAATGTCTAAATATTTTTTTCCTAAAGGTTCTAAGGCCCAACAGCTTCTGCAAGGACTACAAGCCAGTGATGAAAGTCAGCAGCTTCAGGCAGTGATTGAAATGTGTCAGCTATTGGTCATGGGCAATGAGGAGACCTTGGGGGGGTTTCCTGTCAAGAGTGTCGTTCCAGCTTTGGTAAGCATACAGCTTCCCTCTGTTCTATCTTAGTTGCCCTGTGAAGGCTGCTGAGTTTTTGCTGAATGCATGATTATTGTCATTATAATTTTAAAGCCTCGTAGTATCAAGAGATGAGTCTGTCGCTTGGTGCTTTTATTTTACAGATATTAGGAATGATTGCTAATGATGAGTTAATTTTTTTCTGTTTTTTCTTTTCCTGGATGTGCTGGGGATCACACCCAGGGCCTTGAGCATGCTAGGCAAGCACTGTAACACTGAGGTATATCTGGGACCTGAGTTAGTAAAATTTCAGGATGCGTTTTTTATGAAAAGATACTGATCTTTGATACTTAAATGGCTGTTTTTCAATTTTAAGTTGTTAGCCCATCAGTAATACCTTGACTCTTACTGTATAAAATGTGCAAGCCCCCCCCCCCAATCCCACCAACAATGTAAGCCTCTTTTTTTAACCCCCTGATCCATGGGACTATTATAACAGAAACTTTGGGTATTTTTGTTGGCTAGGAAGGTTTAATGTTTGGTAAGTATGTGCATGGCAACAGTGGTCTAACAGTATGCCATATGGGTTCTTCCAGTTCAGAAGGTTTTCATATTTAAAAGGTTTTATGTTAAAGCAAAACTGGAAAGATAAAGAAATAACAACACCCATCCCCTCAAGATATTAAAAAAAAATTGTTTCATGATTTGGGGGGTCTTTATCTAGGGGCCACATCTGATGATGGCCTTCTTGCTGCTAGAGTCCTGAGGTGGTAACATGGCATCACAAGGAAAGAGACAGAAATCACACATGTATATCTTTTCCAGTCTTTCTCTTCCACTCCCACCCATTTTTTAAATTGGTGTATTAAAGTTGTACATATGATGGAATTTAACGTTACATATTTGTATATGTATATAGTATCACAATATAATTTAGTCAGTAACATTCCAGATTGTATCTCCTTTTTCTCCCCTCCTTATCGCCTCCATCTTTTTCCTCTACTGATCTCTCTTCAGTTATCTTAAGGAAGTATCCCCTGCTTTCTTTTCCTTTTTCCTCTTTAGGTTCCATATTTGAGAAAAAACATACAACCCTTGACTTTTTGGCTTGTTTCACTTTCCATAAAGGTCTCAGGTCTACCCATTTCCCTCCAAATGACATAATTGCATTCTTTTTTTCAGCTGAATAAAAGTCCATTGTGTATGTATACCATCTTTTCTTTTTTCCTTTTTCCCCTTACACTTAGTTGTGTACGTGATGCTAGGGTTCAAACCCAGGTCCTTGTGCATGTCAGGCAAGCACTCTACTGCTGAGCCACTGCTCCAGCCATACCACATTTTCTTTATCTTGGTCTAGTTCTATAGTTGGACCATTGTGAATTGTGCTGCTAAAAATATGAGTATGCATTTATTGCTATAGTGCTGACTTTAATTCTGTAGGATAAATACCAAGAAGCTGTATTGCATGGATCATATGGTGGTTCCATTTTAGTCTTTTGAGGAAGCCTCTGTACTGATTTCCATACTAGTTATTCTAATTTACAGTTCCATCAACAGTGCAAGCGTTCTTTTTTCTTCATATTGTCTCTAGCATTTTTATTGCTTGTTTTCTTGATGATGGCCATTTAACTGGAGTGAGTGAGATATGATCTTAATGCAGGGTTTGTTTTTTTATTTTGGTGCCAGGGATTGAACCCAGGGGTGTTTAACTACTGAGCCACATCTCCTGCCCTTTTTATATTTCATTTTGAGACATGGTCTCACTGAGTTACTGAGGCAGGCTTTGAACTTGTGATCCTTCTGTCTCAGCCTTTGGAGTTGCTGGGATTATAAGTGAGAACCACTGTTCCCTTGCCCAATGTAGTGTGTGTTTTTTTTTTTAACAACCTTACAAGATTTTAACAAAATAATATAAAATGTGTATATGTTCTGGATATTGCAATTACCCTCAGGAGTGCCCCCTCCAATTACCCTCCCTTATCCCACCCTTCCCCTTCCCACTATATCTCTAAAAAAAGTATTAGGTTGTAAAGCATTACATCTTATCTGGGTTTAACATATGCTAATAGACCAACTTTCTCATTGTCCAGGATCTAGTCCCCACCTCCACAGATGAGTGGAGACAATCAACCCTTAGATCTCTGGATTAATTTCTCTCATTTCTAGGGATTTTGAATGTTTTTCCCATATATTTCTTGGCCATTTTTATTTTTTCTTTAGAGCAGTGCTGTTTAGCTCTTTTGCCCATTTTCATTGGGCATTTTGGGGTTTTGGTGTTAAGTTTTTTGAGGTTTTTATCTATTCTGGATATTAATCTGGTGGAGGAGATTCCCCCATTCTGTAGTCTTTCTCTTCATGCTCTTTGTTTCCTTTGCTGTGCAGAAGCTTTTTTATTTGATGCTATTCTATCCATTAGCTCTAGGCATTTTCTGAGCTTTAGGGGTCCTATTGAGAAATTCTTTGCCTGTGTGTAAGTGTTTGAGTGTTCACCTTATGTTTTCTTCTAGGAGTTGTATAGTTTTCTGGTCTAATTCCTAGGTATTTATAGATCCATTTTGAGTTGATTTTTATGCAGTATGAGAGATGGAAGGGTCTAGTCTCTCTTACGTATGGATAACCAGTTTTCAAAGCACCATTTCTTTAGAAGACTGTCTTTTCTCCATTGTATATTTTTGACATTTTTGTCAAGGTTCAGATGAGTATAGATCTGTGGGTGTATGTCTGTAACATTCTGTACCATTGGTCTATATATCTTTTTATGCTAGGGCCACGAAGTTTTTGTTACTGTAGCTCTGTAGTGTAATTTGAATTCAGGTATTGTAATGCCTCTAGCATTCCATTTTTGGCTTAGAATTGCTTTTACTTTTCAGGTTATTTACTTCATCCAAATGAAGTTTAGAACTCTATTTTTTAGTTCTGTGAAGAATCTTTGGTATTTTGATGGGAATTGCACTGAATCTGTGTATTGCTTTTGGTAGTATGGCCATTTTAACAATATTAATTCTGCCTATCCATGAACCTAGGAGGTCTTTTCCATCTTCTTGTGTCTTTAATTTCTTTCTTTAAAGTTCTATAGGTGCCATTGTAGAGGTTTTCCACCTCTTGGTTAGATTTATTCCTGAGGGTTTTTGTTGTTGTTTATTAGTTTTCTTTTGAGGCTTTTGTGAAAGGGATTGTTTTACTGATTTCTTTCTCAGCAGATTCATTATTGGTGTATAAGAAAGCTATTGATTTTTGAATGTTGATTTTTCTAAGCTACTACCTTACTGTATTTGTTTATTAGCTCTGGCAGTCTTGGATTTAATTTATAGGATCATATCATCTGCAAACAGTGATAATTGGACCTCTTTCCTATTTTTATCACTTATTTCCTTCTCTTGCCTAATTTCTCTCACTAGAATTCTTAGTACTATATTGAATAGGAGTGGTGAGAGTGGATATCCTTGTCACTTTTGGAGTGTTTTATAAAAGCACTTTTCACCTTTGTACTTTGAGATTTTACCCATGTTAATATCCATTCTCAAATTGCTGTTTTTTTTTTTGGTTGCTGGCTTTCATGACCTGAATTGGAATTTTTCTTTTTTTTTTTTTGTTCAGCCAGGTGCTATGGAGTACACCTGTTAGCCCAGGTATTCTTGAGACTGAGGCAGGAGAAACACAAGTTTGAGGCCAGGTTGGACAATTAATAAAATCTTATCTCAAAATTTTAAAAAAGGGCTGGGAATATAGTTCAGTGGTAAAGCATTCTTGTGTTCAGTCCCCAATAACAAAAATGAATGAATTAGTGAATGAGTAAAGCAACAAAGATCTTGGCTTATTTTATACTGTCTACAGTTAAAATGCAGTTTTTATTTGTTAAATAAAGAAACCAGGAAGTGTAGGCAGGAATGTTGACACATAATCCAGTTTACCTATTTTTCTGGTTGTTGATAATATCAAGTACTTATTAAACTCAGCTGAGTCAGATTATATTAGTAATACTGGTTGTTAATGGATTATCCAGATTTATCAGAAATACATATCTACCTATTACCATATACTCACATAACCATAGGTAGTCACTTTTGGTGTAAGGGTATCTATAACCATTCTTTCTGTGTATGGTCTTACAAAGTTCATTCCACCTTCCAATTGGGGGGGGGTTACTACTTTTTCTGTTAATATGAAAACCCTTGGAGTTTAGAGTAATTGTATTAAGCGGTTGATTGTAGGTGATTTGAGACATTGAGTACTGGTTGATCCCAGCGTGGGGGGAGGGGTGTGGGTATGTATACATATTTTATATTTTAAAATAATTGTTTTCAAGTCCTCTGGTATATTGACGTCCTTTACCTGACAAGATTTAGAACTGAGAAGACATACGTTCACTTCAGTAGTGTATTAGAATATCTGCTCTGTTATTATAGACATTAATTTAAAGGCTACTTTATAGCTTAACTTCAGTGCACTTAAAATATTCCAGTTGCTCTAGAAGACAGTGAATGACTGCTTTACCTCCGTTTTTTTTTTTTCTTTTTTGCCTTACCTCTAAGGAGGAAATTGTTGTTTTTGGCAATCCAGATTTCAGGAAAACTGCTAGCAGTTTTGCATTTCCTCTTTTGAGAAACATGGCTGAAATCCATTTAAGGTCTTTTCCACAAGAAGAAATAAAATCAGGTGTTCAGACTCACATATGAATGTGGAATGATTAATTTGTCTTAATTGGTTTCTCTTGTGATTAGTGTTTTTAGATTTTTCAGCTAATTTAAATGGTGCTTATCTATTAGGGATACTTGTTCACAAGTGTTCTAAGCTGTGATCATGAAACTGTGTTGACATTTAATTGTGTGTGTATGTGTGTGTGTTGTTGGGGATTGAACTCCAGGTCTCATGTGTGCTAGGCAGGTGATACATTAGTGGATTTCTGAAAGGGGTTAGAGCCACCAAAAGGGTTGGTCTATAAGGAGCAGGAAAGGTTTGATTTTGATCTGGGTCTTGTGATGTTTAGCAGCATTCTCAGATTACATCTGTAGCATGTAAAAAATATCCTAAGTGTATTCATTTCTTGTGTATGGCCTGCTTGATTTTTGTCATGTTACTTTTGTGTGATAAAAGTCTGGAATTAATACTTTACATTTCAGTTGAAGAACAAGAAATATTTCCAGGGCTTTTGTAAGAATATAACTTGTATTGCCTTCTTATTTTTTTAACAGATAACATTACTGCAGATGGAGCATAATTTTGATATTGTAAGTATATATTGTATTTTTCAATACACTCTAAATTTTACTTTTGAGTTTTTATTGAATAAGAGCCCTCTGTTTCCTAGATGAACCATGCTTGCCGAGCCTTAACATACATGATGGAAGCGCTTCCTCGGTCATCTGCTGTCGTTGTGGATGCTATTCCCGTCTTTTTAGAAAAGGTAGACCTGGGGAATGGAGTTTTGAACTCTTGAATTCCAGCTTTCATTTTCCTGATGTATATCTTTTCGTCAAGATTCCAGAAAAATGGTTCGCATTCAACAGACCAATAAAGTTGAAGTCAATAAATCATTTATAAAATCAGTCCTATCTCATACTTTTTACAAATAGCAGTTACCACATAATATATCTTTTAGAGAACAAATAAAGCATTTGATTAAAAATAATCTAGTTTCTAGAAAAAACACAAGTGAGGTTGACAGCTGTTTTTCATAATGTGTGTGTACATTTTGTTTTGTGAGTCTTGTTCTTTTTAGACGGGTTTCTGCTATGTTGCCCAGGCTGAACTTAAACTCTTGGGCCCAAGCAATCCCCTCAACTCATCCTCTTGAGTGCTGGGACTGCGGGTGCTCCTTTTTCTGAAAGCTTGATGGGCCTTCTTAACTGCACAGTAAAAATTGTTACATTTGATCAACAAGGAGTATAGTATAAAGTTTAAAACCTGATTTGAAAAATTTGTTATGTGAAGCAGCTCGTTTTAAATATGAAGATTTAGTCTCTTCATAACATGAGTTTTTCAGTATCTCAGAACAAAGTGTGAGGAAACTATTAATTGACTATATTCTATAACTTAAGGTCATTAGGAACTCTTTTCCTATGGTGGATTTCATATTAGAGACTGTGTAGATTGGTGAAAATTACAGAAAACTGGGTTATTCGTGTAGAAGCTATTGGAAAAGAACTTAAATGCTAATCTTCAGTTACCTATTTATATTTTCCCAGCTGCAAGTTATTCAGTGTATTGATGTGGCAGAGCAGGCCTTGACTGCCTTAGAGATGTTGTCACGGAGACATAGTAAAGCCATTCTACAGGCGGTAAGTGTTGCTGCTATATTTCATTCAGTGTGGGATTTCAGATCTGCATTTGTTCCTTGATTGTAGTCACAGTAAGATGCACGTTTCCAAAGTAATGTGCTAGACTTTTTAATAGTTAATTATTTGTTGTTGTTGCTGCTGACAAAGAATTTTTCTTCACCTTAACAGTTTTCTGTATTTTAGGGTGGTTTGGCAGACTGCTTGCTGTATCTAGAATTCTTCAGCATAAATGCCCAAAGAAATGCACTAGCAATTGCAGCCAATTGCTGTCAGAGTATCACACCAGATGAATTTCATTTTGTGGCAGATTCCCTCCCATTGCTTACCCAAAGGCTAACCCACCAGGTAAAATGGAAACCTATTTTATGTGTCACAAAATTATGGTATTATGGTAATTTCCTCTAGTGCCTTAAATCTTCTAATGGAATGATATGATTGGAAGTGTACTGATTCGTGCTCTCCCCCTGCCTCATTTATCCAGTCAGATACCATATTAGATGATTCTGTCTAATTTTGGTGGATTTATCCAAATGAACAATAATTCGTAATTTTGATATCTTTATTTTGACTTTAAAGAATAAATATGTTATTGCAGCAAGAATTAAGTTTTTATTGTGTGATATGATCAGAATTTTCTTTTAGAAAGAAAGATACCCTTTCCTCAGAGGCATTAGGATAAGAATATGGGAACAGGAGGATATGGATTAAAACCAGAAGAGAGACAAGACTGTCCCAAATAGAAGTGAAAAATGTGAACTCAAGCTGTTTGGGGTTGGAGAATAGCAGTTGTGTACAAGGTAGAGTCAAAGGACTGAAATCAGTGATGCAATATGAAAAGCAGGGTTTATGTAGCTAAACTTCAAGGTTTTAGAAAAACTGGATTTTTTTTTAAAAACCATAAATTGATGTTTTAGAATAGGGTTTATAACTCAGTGGCAAAGTGTCCAATGTGTGTGAGGCCTTGGGTTCAGTCTCTAGCACTGCCTGCCCAACTCACACAAACACAAAAATAGCAACAAATTAATGTTTTACAATGTTGTTATTACAGAATACACTTTAAGAAATATGGCTTTAAAATCACCTTTACAGAGTATGCTTAAGAATTTGGGGGAGAAAATTGGGGGAGATTAGATACATAAAATATTTGAGTAAATAAGGAATTTAAGATGGATAAATGGTGTAATGCACATTGAGTCAACCCTGGAATTTTTGTTTCTAACATGATCAAGACAGTGTAATGTCATTTATTTTTTTCTGTAATTTGTTTATTCTTAAAAGCATAGTTGACTGAGATTATCTTTCATTCTGTAGGCTAAAAATGCGTTCTCTAGTTCATTTTGATAAGTAGTACCATATAATATCCTTATTTAGAAACCCAATATAAGAATCAGAGAAATTAAATAGTTGACCACTACTTTGTAGCCCTCTTTGCAGACTTTCATAGGCACAGCAAAAGGTGTAAGGCTTTTGTAATACCTGAATGCCTGTTTTTATAGAACCAAATCTAGTTTTTACAAATGAAGTCCACTTATAAATTAGGGGGAAAAATCCCCAAGTATCCAAATATCAGTGAAACCAGTGAAATGTTCTTTGCATTATTATGAGGATTATTATTAAATGTTTCCTCAGTGAGGGTACTCTAATTTTTATAGTGAATGGCAAATTGTTTTTATAGTAAGTCAGTTCTACTTTTCTAATGAATCTTTTCTAGAATGTTTTTATAGGCAATATAATATAGCAAATGTATGCACAGTTTTTGACATTATCAATGTGGTTTTTCTTTGTTATTTGTGGGGGATTGGTTCTATGACCCTCCACCCCCACTCAGGGATTTCACAATCTGTGAATGCTCAAGTCCCTGTGCATCCCTGGTTCACACACTTATACTTAATTGTTTTTACCTTGTTAGTGTGTACATATTAAAATCTTGCTATTTGGAATATTTTTAAAAGGAAAATGGGGTTTTTTTTTTTTTTCAGCCTGTGTTTAGGCATTGAGGTTACATAAGCACAATGTTTATTCTTCCTTTTCTGTGTATTGCTTTCATCTAGTGGGGCCTTTATGGAGGAGGGTGATGGTTCTTTCTGTATAATTTTCTTTGCTTTGAAATCTTGATACTACCAGCTTTACCTTGCCTAGGCTCATTTATATTTGCATAACTCATGTCTACTCATTGAGGTTCCCTTGAAGAATTAGGGGTTAGAAAGAAGATAATGTACTGAAGTATGACAGTACAAATGTTTTTTATTAATAAACTTAATTTTCCCTCTTAAAAAACAGGACAAAAAGTCAGTAGAAAGCACTTGCCTTTGTTTTGCACGTCTAGTGGACAACTTCCAACATGAGGAGGTAATAAGCATTTTGTCTTTGTTGGTACCTTTTTAAAGTTGTTGAATTACTAAATCACAACATAATAATTTCTTTTTTTCTTGTGTTCATGAAGAATTTACTCCAGCAGGTTGCCTCAAAAGATCTGCTTACAAATGTTCAACAACTGTTGGTAGTGACTCCACCAATTTTAAGTTCTGGGATGTTTATAATGGTAGTTCGCATGTTTTCTCTGATGTGTTCCAACTGTCCAACGTTAGCTGTTCAACTTATGAAGCAAAGTAAGTGCTATTTTATTATTGTGTTTTAAGCAGGAAAAGTCATTTATTTGTTCTTCATTGATACATAAAGTCAACTTTAGCCAAGCAAGTAGAAGAGGTTTTGAATAGTATAAGGTATTAAGGGGAAAAAATGTTGGGCTGGAGCTATAGCTCAGTGGAAGAGCACTTACTTAGCATGAGCAAGGCCCTGGTTTCAATTTCCAGCACTGAAAAAAGTTAAAATATAGCAAATTTGTGCTGAGACAATATAATAATATACTGGGGCTGGAGCAGTGGCTCAGTTTTTGGGGCACTTGCCTGGCATGTGTAAGTACGTGGATTAAAAAAAAACCCAGCACGACATACAGAACAAACTGTCTGAGCAACGAAAGCCACATGAAAAATTAGATTCTTTCTCTCTCACTGTCCCTCTCTGTTTAAAAAAAAAAAAAAAGTTCCTAACATACAGTTTTAGTATTATTACTTAAGATGTTTAAAAAATTAATTCTTGGTGTGTCTAGGGCTAATGACCCAAGATCATTGATTTCTATATAATATTAGTTCTCCAACAGTTTTTTTTTTTTTTTTTTTTTTTTGGTGGCGGGGGGATACTGAGGATTGTACCTATGGGCACTTAACCTGAGCCAGCCCTTTTTTTATATTTTATTTTGAGACAGGGTCTCACTAAGTTGCTGAGGCTGGCTTTGAACTCATAATCCTCCTGCCTTGGCCTCCCAAATTGCTGGGATTACAGGTGTGTACTGTCACACCCAGCCAGAATTCTGAGTTTTATGTTACCAGTACGTGTGTTGAGTGTTTAGGTATGATAGTCTTTTTTGCGTTTATTGTATTTTCTGGCACTTTGATTCTGGAGTGTTCCTTCCCTCAAGAAGTTGGAACTTATTTACACCAATGAATAGTTTTGATGCTTGCTAATTAAGTATTTCCAAACCTTACCCAGTGTTCAGGAAATAAAATTTTATTGGGTTAGTATTGCAATTGGCTGGTTTGTATCTTAAACCTTAAATTTCACAAATTAATGTCAGAGGATATTGGGACTTCAGAAAGCATATGTGCTTTGATTATTTCTGGTAGAGTATTGATTACATTTTTTGGAACACTTATAATTATGATTAATTTCATACCCATAATTCTAATCTCTGAGGATGTTAGAGTTAGCAAATGATACTCATTTAAAGTAGCTTTTGGTCCTACTAGTTCAGAAAGTATATTTGGCAGTATAATATTCTGTTTGGGGGAAACTCCATTTTATATGTAGTTGCATTTCTTGTGAATTAGTGCATTGGCACAGAAGTAGGCAGAAAGACAGTGTTATTGAGATTAGTCCAAAAAGATTAGTCTTGCCCAACCAAAGTCAGTACTTGCAGAACACCATTTTGCCTGTGCTGTGAACAATGAGCAATCTCTGCCTAAGAATGAGAAAGGTTCAACCCCTTGTGTAGCCTCAGTTCACTTTAGTTTTATTAAAGTCCCCAGGAACTCTTTGAACCTTGCTTATTATTTTTAGCTCAGAATTTCCTGACATTTGAGTGTAGATTATCTGCAGCTGCTCTGTGATATAGTAGTACATCCCATAATGCAAGTTTAGGAAATTACTGTCTTTTTGTTTTAGCATTTTGAAATTTTTCTTTGAATGTGATACATATTTTCACCTCTTTTGCATACTCTAGGAAGTTTCCCACACATTAATTGTGGAGGCCATTAGACGTAATTTCTTTTTAAAGTGATATCACTGAGGAAACATGGACTTTTCCATTTTATTTGTGTTTTCTGGTCATCCTTTAGTTTCTCTAAAAGAATTCTTTTAAAGCACATTTCATGTGTTCACTCCTCTCTCTCTTTTTTTTTTTTTTTTAATTTTCTTTCTCTTTTTGAATTTTGTTTTGAGACAGGGTTTCACTAAGATGTCGAGGCAGGCCTTGAACTTAGGATCGTGAGGCTGCCTCAGCCTCCTAAATTGCTAGGATTATAGGATTACAGGCTATCACACCACACCTGATCTTTCACATTTCTTTTTCTTCTCTTTCTTTTTTTAAGAGGGAGAGAGTGAATCAACTATATTTAGTTTTTCATCTGGTTTTTGTTTCTGTGACACTTAGTTGTGTATGTAGTGCTGGGTTTTGAACCTGGGTCCCAGTTATGTCAGGCACGTGCTCCAACCGCCAGAGCCACCACTCTCGCCCTCTTTCAAATTTCTTGATAAAGAAAAATAATTAGTATATTGAATATACTTTTATGCAAAATGATGTGCTCCTTGAGGAAAATAGTAAAAGATTCTTGAGTCCTCAGGGTTGAGATGGATGGACCAACTAGAAGGTTTGGACTCAAGAATCAAGTCCTCAGAAATATATTATTAAAATCTACATACATTTCTTGTTAGGTGTTTATTACAGTTAATTTTCATTTTTTGCTTTAATCTCTGTGTTATGTTGCTATATGAGATAATTCTGATTGTTTTTCCCTAGGAAACGATTATCTCTCAAATTAGGTACTACAACTAATTTAATAGACCTTTGTGTTTTCTCGCTGGTTTCACAGACATTGCTGAAACGCTTCACTTCCTCCTCTGTGGTGCCTCCAATGGAAGCTGTCAGGAACAGATTGATCTTGTTCCACGGAGTCCTCAAGAACTGTATGAACTGACATCCCTGATTTGGTAAAGATGGGGTTTCTTTGAAGTTATTTGAATTTAGAGACCTAATATTTACCCATAATTCAGGAAGCTACTTATTAAAGTAAGTGCACCTTTTGTTTTCAGTGAACTTATGCCGTGTTTACCAAAAGAAGGCATTTTTGCAGTTGATACCATGTTGAAGAAGGGAAATGCACAGAACACAGATGGTGCGATATGGCAGTGGCGTGATGACCGGGGCCTCTGGCATCCCTATAACAGGATTGACAGCCGGATCATTGAGGTAGTAGTTTCATTGTACAGTTTAAATATATCTCTTTTGGTGGAGATTGGGTGTAGGGATGGAAAGGGGAGGTGGGTGTGTATACTTCGTTGTGCACAATTTTGAATTAACTCAAGATTCTCTCATTTTGTCTCCTGAGAACAAGGTCCTCATTTCTGTTCAGGTCAGAAAACATGATGTTCTAGTCCTGCTTCTGCTGCTAACTACCTGATTGACTTGGAGCAAGTAATTTCAGTTCTTTGTTCCATAGTTTCCTCACTCCAGAAAGGAAACATTGGAGGAGTTAGGCTACATGCTTTTAAAATATACTTACTTCTACTTCAGTCCAAAAGAAATCTCCACAAATGAAGATTTACATACCTGTCTGTAGTTTTTAAGAGCAACAACCTGAAAATATCTAGGTCTGGGTGAATAATAAGGAAATTATGATATATAAATGAACTCAACTTGGTTATTAATGCACTAAATTTTGATGACTTAAATGAAAAAACATGGTATAGAAATTATGTGACTCTTTTGGAAACTTGATAAGAGAGAATAAGAATTCAAGAGGAGAAGAATATACCAAATGTTAACAGTGATTTTCTGTGCTAATTCATGTGTGTTTTTCATTTTTATTTCCTTGCTTCATGTTTGCACTGAAATACTTTTTAAAATTCCCAAGTTGGCAAAATGTTTGTCCTAGCTTAGAAATATAATATTCAGATGCCTTGCATCATAATTACAAGTATTTTCAAAATATAAGATGCCTGTAAATCTTAATGTATTTTCTAATTTCAGCTTTTGATGTTCATATTTTCTTGGAACATCACACATCTTGAAAAGGCACCCTTCTTTAAAGATGTTTTCTGTCCGTTAGTGTTGAAATATGTTTAACCATTGACATATTTTCTAAAATCAAAAGTCTACGAAGAAATCTAAATTCATAGCCATGTTACCAACATGAGGAAGTTAACTTTGCTCTTTTGTGCATTCTTAGCCTTAGAATGTAAGCAGGCCGCACCTGCCAATGGTCTTTATCTCCTTATTGTTCTTTTTAGCATTCTCCTGATAATCACACCTTCTTATTAGCTTACTCTCTTGTATTTCCTTGAGAGTCTTTCCTTCCATTCAGCCTTGCAGCATCAGCTAAATTGGACTCTATAATATGAATGAACAATGTGTAGCTTGTAAGGCTGTCTGCAGTTAAGCAGTGTTCCGTCTAATGTGTGCAACCCTGGTGATTAATCCTAGTTTTAGTTGTGTTCCTTTAAGTCTTTAGAGTGCCATTTAAATATAAAGTCGTCTTTGTGTACCCAAGGGCAGTTTTATAGTATCATTTTGTTTAAAGAAGAATATTGGTGGGTTGTGAAGAATTCATCCTATAAAGTAATTTTTCTAATTTGGGAATTAGAATACTAAGATTATAGGTGATAATTTGTTTTGTTTTGTTTTTGGTTATTTGTTTTCCCACTCAGCTTTTTTTAAGATGTGGCTCAGTAGTAGAGCACTTCCCTGGTATGCCTGAGGCCCAGCATTGCACCAAAAAAAAAAAAAAAAAAAAAAAAAAAAAAAAAAAAAAAGCAAACATCAAAACCCAACTTTCTTTAATGCAGATGGTGAAATGGTATCTTCATGTCAGTGTTGCTATGCTGCTGGGTGTTTCATTAAAATTTTACCTGGTTTTGTGTCTAAGGGTTCCTGATAGGGACTTAGATATACATGTTTGCTTAATTGGAAATGATTTGTTGAATGAGTGGGGGGTTTTTTGTTTGTTTGTTTGTTTTAATAGTGTTAGTGATTGAACCCAGAGGCACTCAGTCACTGAGCCACATCCCCAGCCCTTTTTATATTTTGTTTTGAGACAGGGTCTCGATGAGTTACTTAGAGCCTTGCTAAGTTGTTGAGGCTGGCTCTAAACTTGAGATCCTCCTGTTGAGATCCTTCTCCCTCAGCCTCCCAAGGAGCTGGGATTACGGGTGTATACCACCATGCCCAGCTGAATGAGTGAATGTCGTCATATCCACTTTATTAAATCTTCCATATTCTGTTATTTTACCATCTAAGATCTGATGAAAAAATATATAAGATAGCATGTATGGAGGGTCCCCGCTCTGTCTTAAGGTAATGAATTTCTCCATGTTTATATTCAAGGTTTCTCTCTCTTTGCTCTCAGGCAGCCCATCAGGTCGGTGAGGATGAGATAAGCTTGTCCACTCTGGGACGAGTTTATACTATTGATTTTAATTCTATGCAGCAAATCAATGAGGACACGGGAACAGCACGTGCCATTCAGAGAAAACCTAACCCCTTAGCCAATACTAACACTAGTAAGTACTTTTGAAGTTAAAATAGTGCTATACTGTAGTATGAGTAGTATTTTCTTTTTGCATTGTAAATAATTGGTTCATTGAGCATCTTTATTCACCTTAAGGCACTAACAGTAATTTGTTTTTTGTTTCATTTTTTGCTTTTTAGATATCATGTCCCTTAATTGATTGAAGAGCCACATTACTTAACTGGTTATCTGTCCCACTGTGGTGCCTTAGAACTGCAGCTAGAACTGGCCAGCGCAGTGTTTCATCCTTGCTCTACCTTTAGATTTTTCACCAGTTAGCTTAGTTCTTTTCCAATGTTTTTATTTTAGCCCTTCTTGCCAAATTCTAGACTAATAATGAACAACAGATGATAGTGATTTCCCCCCATTATTTCTGACATTCCCCATCCCCATAAGAATTTTCCCCTCTCTAATTTAAGAATTCCCCTCTGAATCCTCCCTTGGACTCAGCCCATTGCTTTTGCAGCTCTAGTCTAGAGTGCAGTGGTCAGCAATTTTTATTTATTTTTTCCTTAAACGGGTGAGAGAATAAATGTTTTAGGCTTTGTAGTTCATAATTTTCTATATTCACTACTGTATTTGTATTTCCTAAGCAGCCATATACAGTATGTAAGCACATGTGCATGATTGTGTTCTAATAATAATTTAATTACAAAGCCAAACAATAGACTGAGATGGGTTTATGTGCTAGACCTTTTCAATTTCTGGTTCCTTAGTTACTTTTTCCTCTATACTTCTTTCCTCTAAGCAAAGTGGCAGAATCACCTAGTTTATCCATTTTACAAAGCTTTTACCTAAATACTACCCATTTCTTGAACTTTGCTATTTTCTTACTAATTTTTTATTTGGTTAGTATTGAAGTTTCCCCAGTATTTCTCTGAATTATATATTAGTAAAGTAAAGAGTTGTGATGTAGTGTGATACTTTTTTTATCTTCAGGTGGCTGACATGGTCAATTATTTTCTGTGGCTAAATTTTGTCTTAATGCTGCCTTTAGTTTGTAGACCACAGTTGAATTCAACAATGAAAATGATGTTCTATGATGAAAAAAAATGTTTCAAGCAAATAATTACGTTGGGTTGAATACTTGATGTTGTGTATTGTGTTTCTGAAGCCTGTTACTCCAGGACTATGCATGTTTTTTTTTGCTTTTTTTGTTTTTTTGTTTTTTTAAATAACAGGTGGATATTCAGAGTTAAAGAAGGATGATGCTCGAGCACAGCTTATGAAAGAGGATCCGGAACTGGCTAAGTCTTTTATTAAGACATTATTTGGTGTTCTTTATGAAGTGTATAGTTCCTCAGCAGGACCTGCGGTCAGACATAAGTGCCTTAGAGCAATTCTTAGGATAATTTATTTTGCGGATGCTGAACTTCTGAAGGATGTTCTGAAAAATCATGCTGTTTCAAGGTGTGTTCAAGGAAAATAGTTTAAAAGAATATGTAGAAATTCAGGTCTTTGCAAATAATTTCAGAAACCTCCAGAATCATAATACAGGAAAAAAAATATGTACATAGCAGTTTGTTTAGAGTACTTGAGCCCTATGATTATTAATATTAAACTTTAATAAAGGTGAATACTTAAGAATTTAAAAAAAATTTTGTGACAGTGTTGGAGTGGTTTCGTGACAAAAGTTTGTTCTCAAACTTAAGGTAGTATGGCCAACAGTAACCTCAGATTCAGACAAAGTTTTTATATATGAATGCTTTCTTTTTTTAGTCACATTGCTTCCATGCTATCAAGTCAAGACCTGAAGATAGTAGTTGGAGCACTTCAGATGGCAGAAATCTTAATGCAGAAGTTACCTGATATTTTTAGTGTTTACTTCAGAAGAGAAGGTAATGCTATTCCTGATAGAAGATTAATGATCACTTAGTCTAGATAGTACTTCAATAAAAATTTTAAATTTGTAGATAGACTATAAGCTTTAACTCAGATATTTACCTGTCTATAGCTTAAGTGCATGTAGTTTCTTTTATGTGTATCTAAATGTTTGTATATAATACAGATGTAGGTAGTAGGCAGTTTATTGTCAACAGTTGAATACTTATTATTTTTTAATGAGTTGAATGCTTCTATAAATACTTAATCCAAATCAATCATGGACTTAAAATTCAAATGTTGCTTTCTTTCTCAGAATCATATCAGTAGGTCAGAAGATTTTTCATGTTGGAGGATTTATTTTATCTATTATTAGGTAGATAATGGAATATTTTAAGGCTTGGAACAGTCTTCCAGAATGCAGTTTGTCTAGTTTATCACTTTGCACCATTTGAATATCATAGATGTTTCTCAACAGAAATTTTTTTTTCTTAGTTTTGTTTTTGAGGTTTTTTTTTTTTTTTTAAGAGAGAGAATCAGTTTTATTTTTTTTTTTTTTCATCAGGCCTTTGTTTCTCCAATACTTAGTCACTTAGTTGTGTATGTGGTGCTGGGGTTTGAACCTGGGTGCTTTTGCACGTCAAGAAGCACTCCAACCGCTGAGCCACCGCTCTAGCCTCTCAACAGAAATTTCTTTAAGCCTCTTCTGGTCTTTTAGAATATTAAGGTCTTATAGGAATATGGGAAATAGTTTTATCTCCTCAGGTAATTTTTAGTTTTATCTCCTGCTTGTCAAACCTTCTTAGTTCTTTCTGTATATGATCTGTTTTCTATTGTTTGACCACCTTTTCTTAAACTGTGTTCTGAATCTCTTCACATCTTGAGAATGTAGTAAACATACTAAAGTAATAGTATTGAACCAAGTGAGAAGTTTTTACCATTTAAAATAAGTTTTATTCATGTATCACTATTTGAAACAGCACATTTGTATGATATACACAAAATGAAATTTCTCTATTACTCAAGGGTAACTGTTAGAAACAAGTCAGGTATATACAGGAATTGACATTATCTGGGCTTATTCAAGTATTTGGTGTGTCTTATTTTCATTCTCAGAGGATATTTCACATTCTGTATTGCTTTTGGTATCCTTTCTTTCAGGGTTGATTTTTAATATTAAGATTTTCTGGTTTAGAAATATTTGAGGGGGCTGGAGCGGTGGCTCAGCGGTTAGGGTGCTTGCCTTGCATGTGCGAGTACGCAGGTTCAAGCCCCAGCACCACGTACACAATGAAGTGTCTGAGCAATGAAAGTCCATGAAAAATAAGACTGATTCTGTCTTTCTCTCTCTGTCCTTCTCTCTTAAAAAAAAAAAAAAAAAGAAAGATAGAAATACTTGAGGATCGAGGGAGTTTTGTTTTAATTTTTTTTTCCAACAACGATTTGGCACTTTCTGATGGGAACAACCTTGTGCCATTAGAGTATGTTTCCCAACTTCAAATATTTGTATAGCAAATACAGTGTGAAGTTTGTGGAGAAGTCTGGTTTGCTCCCACTGTTTTGCATTTGACTAGGTCCTACTGATCTTTCATATTGCAAATTTAATGTCATTTCTTCCTGAACATCTTGCTTTTCTTCCAGTTTTAGTTAGGTTCTTCTACTGAATACTCCAGCAGCACTACTTTTTCCCTCTCATAAGCTCATCACTCTTTATTATAATTTCGTGAAAAATAAATCAGTCCCTCTAGTCAGAATAAGTACCCTGAGTACATTTGTCTTGTCCATGGTCATGCTTTTATTACCTAGCAGAGCCTGGCACATAATTACATTAAAATAATATTTGTGGAATAGTTATATGAAGTTTAAATTCATTCTGACGTCTTTTTCTTTGTTGTGAGCAGTTTTTTACCTGCACTCCCCACCTCCTTCCTTTTCTTTTTTTTCCTCTTCTTTCTTTATTGAGTTTGGTGGAAGCTCTGGAGTCTTTCTTCCCCAGCACTGGGGGAACATGTGCACTTCCCCTCACATACATTCATCTAGATTTTCATATAGTTTCTGTGGGCTCCCTTGACCCCCTATGTTATAAATATTTCCATGATCCTAGCCCAGATGAGAACCCCCACCTCACAAGTTTTTAGTTTAGCTTTGTTTATATGCCTCCAACAGACACAGTTTCCACCTTGGACAGAAGTGTGAACTTGTAGCATTTGAAGTTAAATAACAGTACTAGCCCCTCTGCCTTACATCATACCATAAAATGTACTGTATTTCTGATTATTGTTTATAATGAATATTCTGAACTTTGAGCAGGACTTGTGACTCAATTAAAATTTATGTGATCTGATGGTTTTTGTTTTTGTTTTTTAACTCAATACTAGGGATGAACCTAGGGGCACTCTACCACTAAGCTACATCACCATCCCTTTCTA
>PVKS010013884.1:0-41221 GCA_004027875.1 Aplodontia rufa | reverse complement strand
TTAAAAGCATTACATTAAAATCGACTTCAGAAGTCAATTTCTCCAGTTTACCAGTGATGATTTTGAAACCCAAGGAATTAAATAAAGGTAATAGCAAGGCTGGATTTAGACCACGTGAATCTTAGCTTTTTCTACTAGGTTTATATTTTCCATACTTGATTCCACAGAGAATATGTTACAGTTGTTTATACCTAGTTTGAAATCATTAAGGCCGTATTTAGGAATTCAGAGTTGTTGTGGTTTTATTTTTTAAAAGGTATGTGTCATCACTGGTCTGGGATAGTACTACAATCAACACATTGGTATCTAATGAAGTAGAGTAGATGGGTTTGCTGCCACGTAAACTATGAAAAAAATGTTTTTCAAAATTTAGGGAGTTCTAAATTATGAACTAGGGATTGTGGACCTTTAACAGCATAAATTGAGAAAATCACTTCCAAACTCAAGAGATCTTGCTCACTCACTGAGCATCTCTTAGGTGCCAGATACTTGGCCAAGTACTTTATTACTCTTATTTCAAAATCATGCAACAGCTCTTCAAGCAAGATATATATTATCCCCATTTCATGTGTAAGGCATAAGGCTTGGAAAAATTAAGTGCCTGGCAGAGTATACCTAACTATTATGAGATAAAGCAGGAATTTGAATACAGGTGTGAGCAACCCAAAACCAACATGATCTTTCTCATGTGACACTCTCACAAGATAATGTTTTTCCCATAGTGGTTGTACACTCTGGAGGATGATGTCATTTCATATTGGGACTTTTGTGGGGTGGGCTAATTTTGAGTTTATAAGGGTTGGGAGGGAAATAAAGGACACTTGAAAGGAGCAACATGTGAAGGAATTAAATGAAAATATACTTCAGTAGGAAAATACTGAAATGCTTTAGAGTGAGCCTTTTTTGGGGAAAATGTGAATGTCATAGGTGGCATTTTTTAATTTATGCATAATATAAGGACATTTCTCCTGATTAAAATATTGCAAAGACCCTTAACAATACAAGAAAGTTACGGACCCGTTTTACATTTAAAAAACAATGATGCGGGGCTGGGGTTTCTCAGCAGTTAGAGCTCTTGCCAGGCATGTGTGAGGACCTGGGTTCAAACCCCAGCACCACATACACAACTAAGTATCAGAAAAAAAAAAAAAGATGAAATTGATTTTTTTCTATCCCCCTCTCTTAAAAAAAAATGGATGTAAAACCAAATAGAACAATACAAACATTACTAATTCATCATAAAGATTAAAAAGAAACATAGCAGTTGAAAAAGTTTCAACATTATTATAAAATTTGTTAATGCAATAAAATTAGAAGGAAATTAAGATTAAAATTAAGAGTTTAACTTGACAAAAGTTTACAAAGTAAATGGATAAGTTTTAAGTCTTAATGATTAAAAACTTCTTTGTTTTTGAAGTGCTGAAGATGGAGAATAAAATGGATTCTTGTGGGGAGGTAGCATGGCACAGCAAAAGAAAGCCTGGGTAGAGGGAGTGTCTTACAGAGTCTTCTAGGTTTGTATAATGAACTTTTTGAACTTCACTGGAATAATAATACCTTTAAACAAAGCATTTTAGCTCTTATTAGGTTGAGCTCTAAAATTTGCATTCATTATTAAGAAGGAGAAAACTAATTTCAATAAATAAAGATTTTGTTTTGAGGGGTGTTTGGTCTGTTTTTTTCCAGAAATGTAAAGCAAGACCACCGTATGGTTTAACTCTGGAATGTCATCCCCATTATAGTCCACGTGCACGTTCCCTCTAGAATTGTGTGATTTACAGTCTGCGTAGCCAGAAGTGGATTGCTTTGCAAGCTCTGGCTACTTGAACTTAACAAAGATGTTGCTGTAAAGTGTTATTTCTGTTTGTCATTTTAAAAATTCTTACCTGCAAAGATAAATGTGACCTCATTACTTTAGATTCAGAAGTAGTTTCTTGGATGGTTGAGACTACAGACAGCACCTAGGGGACTCTAATATTGTACACACTTGGAGAAAATCTTTGATTTCGCATGGGACCACTTTGGTCAAATTGAGCATTCCTTTGTTTTGTTGTCAAAAATCTTTGACTAGGTTTTAGGAAGTGAAACTGATTATTACAGAATTGCATTGCCTTGTTTTTAAATAACTACCATTTAAATAGTCATAATTATAGGTCTTTCAAATACTTTAGATGAAGAGACCACCCACTGCCAAAAGCTGCAACTGGGTATGGTATATTTTCAGGTGCCTCTTATGCATGTATTTTCTTTTCTTTCTTTTTTTTTTTTTTAAGAGAGTGAGAGAGAAAGAATCAGTTTTATTTAGTTTTTCATGTGGCTTTCATTGTTCCAACACTTTGTTGTGTACATGGTGCTGGGGTTTGAACTCACAATCAGGCATGTCAGGCAGAGACCATAACCACTGAGCCACTGCTCCAGCCCCTGCATGTAGGGTTTTTGTTTTGTTTTTTTGTTTTGTTTTGTTTTAAAGAAAGAGGGGACCATGAGAGAGAGAGAGCGATAGAAGAAAGCAATCTTTATTTAGTTTTTCAAGTGACTTTCATTCCTCAGACACTTCATTGTATATGTAGTGTTGGGGTTTGAACTCATATCCTTGAGCATGCCAGGCAAGCGCCATAACCACCAAGCCAGTGCTCCAGCCCCTGCATGTAGTTTTTTAATTGAATAATTTGTTCAGTTATCCATTGAGCAAGGTGCTCTTTTGATTGTAGTGTATAACCCTTTATTTGTCAAGATATTCTGAAACATGAAAAATACTTGAGAAATTAAAAATTAGCTTAACTGAGAAAGTAAAAGTCCATCCTGCTATTTTGGGAGCTAGGATAATGTAGTTTTCCAAGGACATGCTGCAGCTATAAAGATTAATAAAAAACTGTCGTTGAACCACTACAGTTCTTTTTTTCTAGGCATGTACTGGGGATTGAGCCCAGAAGTGTGCTACTACAGAGCTTCACCACCAGCCCTTTTTTAATTTTTGGTTTTGAGACAGGTTCTCACCAAGTTGCCTAGGCTGACCTTGAGCGTGTGATCCTCCTGCTTCAGCCTCCCAAGTTGGTTGGCTCATAGGTATGGGCCACTATGCCATCAGTCACTGCTGTTTTCTTAGCAAGAAACCTGATTCTTTTTTTTTTTTTTTTTTTAAAGAGAGAGGGACAGTGAGAGAGACAGAGAAAGAGAGAAACAACTTTATTTAGTTTTTCACATGGCCTTAGTTGCTCCAACACTCAGTTGTGTACATGGTGCTGGGGTTTGAACCCGGGTCCTCGTGCTTGCCAGGCAAGCGCAGAAACCGCTGAGCCACCGCTCCAGCCCCAGAAACCTGATTCTTTAAAATCACAGACTCAGAAAGTTGTTTGGAATTATTTCAGTAAGAATGAAACAATGCATTTCTGTGAAGATGACAGGGAACTAGTCTTGATTTATAGTTTCAGAGCTTTGGATGAGAGATTGCTAACCATGCAATTCCACATCTACCTTGCCTTCTTCCCCAAGAAATAGGGCCCTTGGTCCACTTTAAAGTCCAGACCTGATGTGTATCCCTTTAATACACAGTCCTGCATTTAGAGCCTATCCAGACACTGCTTCTTTATCCTTCCCCAAAGAGTTTTATCCTTCCCCAAAGAGCTAGAATTTTTTTCTCTGGTATGAGATGCCTGGCACTACTCTGAAGTGCTTCATTGTAATGAGTCAATACGCCTGACTTTGTCAGGCCATAGAATTGTCCCTGGTGATTGGATTAGACAGTTTGGAACATGCCATCCGTTTTCCAAAAACCTTCTGCTGCAAACCTATCCTGCAACTTGATGATAATGTGTACACCTGAGACCCCTTAAAGTCTCACCCATTTGAGACTTCTCTGTTCCCAGTTGCCTAGGTTTTACAGTAAAACTCAATTGAGGAAAGTCTAGCCCATCTTATTTATCAAATGCATTATCTTATGTTCATTGACAGTTGTGGGTGACTTTAAAAAGAAATATTTTCTTATATAGTGGAACTGAATATGGTCAGTGAAATAACTTGAGTCTTGGGAATAAGAAGTACCAAATAGGAGTCAATACCTATTTGTGTGAATTAAAAGACTAAGAAATTACAGTAAAATAATAGAAAAACTGACGTTTATCTAATAAACGTGTCTGGCTCATAATCTAGACTTACTTTACTTCCTTCCTAGAATTAATTTGTCTCATTTGAAAAACCTAGGAGCTGTGTCCTATAATTTTCATATTTGTTTGCTTTTCTGTGTATGGTGACTTTGTTTTTATATATAAAAATATATGCACATTTATAGTATATACATATATTTATATATAAATGTTTCATATATGTATGTGTGTGTGTGAAAAATATTTGTGCATGAAGGTACTATATGGGTTGAGCAGTTGAACCCAAGGCCTTGTGACTGCTAAGCAGGTGCCATACCACTGAGCTAAATACCCAGCCCTTGAGTTTGATATTTTTTGTTGTTTATTTTAAAGAGTGAGAGAAAATCAATTTTATTTTTCCATCTGGCCTTTGTTTCTCTAACACTTAGTAGTGTACCTGGTGCTGGGGTCTGAATCCAGGTCCTTGTGCATGCCAGGCAAGTGCTCCAATTGCTAAGCCCTGAATTTGAGTCTTAACTGTGAATAGTAGAATGACATAAAATGCAATCAAAACTACATATCTTAGGTAGAAGTAACTTGAAGGTCAAGATAAGTGAGACAATTTTAAGAAATTATCCTGACATCCTGGCCCCAATGAGCTAGTATTTTTATATCCTGAAATGTCTGGCATGTAAGATTTATTAATTATCTTTAGAGGATAGAAGAGTGGAAAGAGGTAAACTGAATTTTAAAATGGGGCAGATAATTGATGTGCAGAAGAGTTGGCTTTGTAATGTTTAGGAATGCAAGGTTCCAGAGATTGCATCAACAGTGATATTGGGTATAGAGTTGGCTTTATATTTGAATGGACTTGGGTTGGAAAATTATCTTTGTTGTAAATTGCTTATTGAAAGTAAAGTTATTTAGCCTTTTTGAGCACTATTTTCTTCAGATAAAGTTGATATATCAATTAGCTCCTCTTGTGACAGCAGAGCGAAAATTTAGATGAAGATGAAGTAACTGACATCTTAAGTAACTGCCCTTGTAATTATTAATAAAATCCATGGATTCACAAAAATCTTGATTTCTGTTGGCTTTTAGGGATAGCTTACACATTTGATTCAGGTTTTATTTTTAAAATATGGATAATTTGGGAGATACTTTTAAATGCAAAATTATAAGACAAATTGGTATTTTTTTAATTCTTTTTCAGTCCTGGGAATTGAACCTCCAAACATACCCCTCACCCAAATTTATACTTATAAAATATTGTTTTTACTTATAAATATCTATTTTGTCATTCCTGGGCAGTTTTTTGTTTGTTTTATTAAGCTGTACTGAGATTGAACCCAGAGTTGCTCTACCAGAGCTACCTCCTAAGCACCTTTTTAAATTTGAGATAGGGTCTCACTAAGTTTCTGGGCCTACCTCAAATTTGTGATCCTCCTAACCTGTATGCTGGGATTATAGGCTTTTGCCACCACTCCCAGACCTAGGCAGATTTTGTTTTGAACAAAAAAGTGGAGTTATTGGTTTGTTTGCTTTGTACCAGGGATTGAACCCCAGGGCACTTAACCACTGAGCCACATCCCAAGCCTGTTTTTATTTTTTGAGACAAGTTCTCTCTAAATTGTGCAGGCCCTCACTAAGTTGCTGAGGCTGCTTTAAACTTGTAATACTCCTCTCTCAGCCTCCCCAGTCACTGGATTATGGTTGTATGCCACCACCCCGGCTAACTTTTCAATATAAGTTTGTTTTTGTGAGGTTTTTGTTTTGTGGTACTAAAGATTAAACTCAGGGTGCTTTACCACTGAACTACATCTCAGTCCTTTTTATTTTTTGAGGCGGTATCTCACCAAGTTGTCCAGACTAGCCTTGAATTTGAGATCCTGATGGCTCTACTTTTTCATTTAACTGGGATTACAAAACGTGTGCACCATGGTACCCCGAGAATTTCTTAAATTTAAGGTAACAATTATTAAAAGTAACAATTATTTAATAGGAAGGAAACTACTTTTTTTTTTCATCTTGAAAGGCAGTTGTTAGTTAAGTGTCTGATTTAGACTGAAAATGTCAGTCTTGAAGACATCCTCTCTACTGATACCTGTTCCCACCCTAATCCTTGGTAGATGCTAAATCCATTTATATATCAAGCACATTTCTTGAATTTGGTGTTTCTAATGAAGAAGAAACAACCCCCTAGCCACAAGAAGCTTATGTTCAATAGAACAGACATATTAGCAAATCACATAGCATCAAAGGATTAAGGGTATCGAGAGGAGGTTTGGTTGGATACAAGTGGGAGTGACTTGAACAGCCTGCTAGGACTAAGCAGCAGGAGCAAGTGGTTAGAAACAACAGGATTAGAAGGACTACAAACTTCCTATGTTGCTTGGTTGTCAAGAGATGAGATCTTGAAGACTTTAAGGAGATTGGATGTTACCTTATAAAATGGAAGAGTAAGCTTTTAACAACTCTTAAATTTGACTGTAAAAGAAAACTGATCAAAAAGTATTTGAGCTTTTTACCTTGATCTTTGCTGTCAATGTGGATATCAAAATACAGTTGTTACTTCTAAGAAATTCAGATGATGAAGAAAACAAATAATACAGTGATATGTGATAAAGATATACAGTGTACACAAAGATGGTTGACTGTTTACAATAAAAAAAATTACTTTTGTTAAAATTTTTTAAAGTTGTAGAACTGAAACCCAGAATGTTTCTACTGATAGTCTAAGGAAGCAGCCATTATTAGAAAGTGGTTATGGTTAAACAGTGCTCCTGCCTCCCATCTCCCAAGTAGTGGGATTACAGGTGTGTTCTACCATGCCTGACTAGAATGCTCTTCATGTTGAAACCACACTTGGTCTAATGGGTAAAACTAAGTGTACCTTTACTGCTATTTTTCATGTCAATGCCCTGGAGTAGCTAACATGTCTTTTCTTTGCAAGGTAAATATGCTCAGTTTATACAGTTGTTCTTCATATGATGCCTCTTTTACCATTCTAGTGGCCTACCTGAAGTAGTCTCGGGATTTATCTATGGCTATTTGGCACAAAGAAATTAGGTAATAATAGTTCAATTGCCATATCACAAGTATGGGATAAACTAAAATTATGTCTACAAGTTTGGAACCTATACTTCAGTTACTAGGGATTAAGATTTAAAACTCCCTTTTCGGGTTGAGAGTGTAACTCTTTGGTAGAGACAGCTTGTATGAGGTGCTGGGTTCAATCTCTAGATCACAAAATGTAAATAGATAAATCTACCTACCATTGGTTTATTTCAGAGACTTGTTAAATAAAAAAATTCTTTAAAAATCTTCTCTCTTGGGAGCTGGATCGGTGGCTCAGCGGTTTCGTCGCTTGCCTGACAAGCACGAGGACCGGGTTCAAACCCCAGCACCACGTATACAACTGAGTGAGTGTTGGAGCAACTAAGGCCATGTGAAAAACTAAATAAATTGTTTCTCTCTTTCGCTGTCTCCCTGTCCCTCTCTCTTTATTTAAAAAAAAAAAATCTTCCCTCTTTTATATATTTTCCTTCCCTTGGTTCCATGCCCTGATTGACTTTATCCTTGATGCATAAGATGGTCCTCTGTGCATTATGATCATAATATTTTTCATGACATTTGTCATTTAAAGTCATCATTTTGCCACAGCATGGTAGGTATTTACATACTAGCCCCAAAATACTTTTTTTAAGTCTCTTTTTTTTTTTACAGAGTGACTCAGCAGTTGCATGCTTGCCTGGCATGCACAAGGACATGTGTTCAGTCCCCAGCTCCCCAGCAGCACATACACAGCTGGGTTTGGGAGCAACAAAAGCCACATGAAGGGCTAAATAAAATTGATTCTGTCCTTCTCTCTCTCTCTCTCCCTCACTGTCCCTCTCTAAAAAAAAAGAGAGAGAGAATCAGTTTTGTTTTGGCTTTTTTTTTCCATCTGACCTTCGTTTCTCTGACAGTTGTGTATGTGGTGGGGTTCAAACCCAGGCCCCTGTGCATGCAAGGTAAGTGCTCTAACTGCTTGAGCCCCCGCTCCAGCCCCCCAAAATACTTTTAAAAAATAGTGTTTGTTTTTTCAATTTTATTTAGTTTTTCATGTGACTTTTGTTGCTCTGACACTTCGTTGAATACGTGGTTCTAGGGTTTGAACTCTCATACCAGGCAAGCGCCATAACTGCAGAGCTACCGATCCAGCCCCTATATGTAGTGTTAATAGTTTTATTATGATAAAATATTTTTAACATTGAAATTTACCATCTTAAGTACATTTTAAGTGTACATTTACTTGTATTAAGTTCATTGACATTGCTGTACAACAGAGGATTTTCAGAACTCTTCTTGCAATTCTGAAATAATACTGAACTCATGCCCCCTCTTCTAGCCCCTTAAAACCATCATTCTACTTTGTCTCACTAAATTTGACTACTTAAGATCTCTCATAAGTGAGATTAATAGACTTTTTGATTTTTTTTTTAAGGCTAAGTACAGATTTATTGAAGTTGAAAGTAGCATTCCATAAGGTAGGGTAGAGGGTGCAAAAATAGAGGCTCAAGGCATAATTGACATTTTTAAAACTTCCATAGTAGTATGGAATTTGATATATAAACTCAGAATCTTATAATAATGAGACATAGTTGCAGCATATTTTCTAGGGGGTTTTGTTTGTTTTTAAGAGAGGGACAGTGAGAAAGAAAGAAAATCAAGTAGTTTTTCATGTGGCCTTCGTTGCTCTGACAGTTTGCTGTGTACGTGGTGCTGGGGTTCAAATCTGCATCCTCGCACATTCCAGGCAAGTGCCGTAACCACTAAGTCATCACTCCAGCCTCAGATTTTATAGTTTTGATAAAAGCAGAAGGCAAAATTCCTCTAGATCTTCATTTATTTTCTTTATCGCTTTTTTTTTTTTTTGGTAGATACTGGGGATTTAATCCACTGATGCTTTACCACTGAACCACATCCCTAACCCTTTTTATATTTTATTTTGAGACAGGGTCTCATGAAGTTGCTTAGGGTCTTGCCAAATTGCCAGGGTAGGCTTTAAATCTCCTCCTGTCTCAGCCTCCCAAGCTGCTGGGATTACAAGCGTGTGCCACCATGCCCAGCAAGGTCTTTATTTTTCTCTAAAACTGAGGATATGACAATACCTCTCTCTACATCTAAGACCCAAGAATTTTAAAATTCCCTTCACATCTTTGTCATCTCCACAAATGACAAATAAAAAAAGACCAGTGCTTATATTCAGACTGTCCTTTCTTGACTTTAAATGATGTCCTTATCTATACAACCAAGAATATCTTCTTCGTGTGACTTTTGTACTCCAACATTTATGTTGTGGTGCTGGGGTTTAGAAGTTGAGAACTTGGGCATACGGGGCAAGCACCGTAACCGCTGAGCTGCCGCTCCAACCCAAGAATATCTTCTTAATTTCAATTTACTTATATCTATTTAATTAAGTCTGCAATTGTAGTACATCTTTTACCTCTTTTGGAATCAGTTCCGTTTGGGTTCTAACATGGAAACTTGCTAATGTCTCTAAAAGGAATTTCAAACTTAGATTTAGTAAGAAAGCGGAAATTAAGATTAATGTTAGGCCAGCACACTGGTCCTGGGCACCCGCTGAAGGCCCCAGCTGCCTCACTGCTGACTTGATGGTACAGCACACATGGCCAGGAGTTGTGAGTGACTGAGGGAAATGCTGAAGGAATTGGATGAATATTTTGAGAAGTTTTAATGAATGAGAGACTGCTGGTTCAAGGTGAGTGGTACACTGAATTCAGCGAGCCCTGATTTAAAGCCAGGAGCCTTGCGATGAGAAGATTCAGATTGAATCAGATGGTGGAACTGGTAGAGAACCAGACCAGACAAGTGAACTGGCACATCGAGTTGATGATACCACTGGCAACAGCAGCAAAGCTGGCCAAGATAAGTCGAAGAATGAGACAACACACAGAAAAAAATGAATATGAAGATGTCTCAGCTGCAGCCCAACCCTGAGAATCCAGAGAATGCATCTACTAACCATGGCCATGATGACATCACCTCAGGAACTTCCAAGGAAAAGAAAGCAAAGACCTCAAAAAAGAAACTCTTCAGGCAGAAAGAGAAGCATCCCCTGCAGACCTTCCCATCAACCCAGATGTGCCCATGTACTGTCTGTGCAATCAGGTCTCTATGGAGAAAGGATAGGCTACCACAAGGACAAGCGTGTTTCTGTTTCTTCTGAGTGTAACTCAGTCATAAACCAAGGCAGGTAGTACTGCACCAGGTGTTGAAGGTAAATGAGAAAATGATGGGCAAAACACTGGAAAAATCCAAACAAAGAGAGGACTTTATAGCAGTTTATAGACATTCACTAATAGGAAAACAAAATCAACCAGTATATCATGTTGTAAATATACAACCAGTATATTTTGGGGATTGTTTTGCTGGTACGTAAGTGTAACAAGACAGTGGTTTTAGAAACTACAGATAAAGATTTGAAATAAGCACTTTTAAAAAGATTTGTTTGGGATGTTAAAACATGACTTCCAGGTAGGAAGTATACAAAGTTGTTTAGAGTCATTATAAATTTGCAAGTCTTTCACAGTTTTTAAAATTGTACACCCTTTAATGAAAATCATCAGGGTTTTGTTGTTTTTTTTTTTTTAAGAGTGGGGCAATGAGAGAGAAAGAGAATAAATTTTTAGTTTCTCATGTCACTTTCATTGCTCTGACACTTCGTTGTGTGTGTGGTGCTGGGGTTCGAACCTGTGTCCTCATTCATGCAAGGCAAACACCATAAACACAGAGCCACTGCTCTAATCAGCGAAAATCATCTTTTGACTAGACTAATTAGCTTTATTTTCCTTCCTCTTCCATGCACATTTAAGTTAGTGTTACCATAATTTTTGTGTTATATTATAAAATTGCTTTTGCCTTGAAATAAATGTCTAGCAATAATGTTGTATACATGTGTGTATATATAGAAGAATAAAATATTTTACAATTTTGTCTTTATAAATATGTATCTGTATATCCTGAACGTATGGTGATTTATAGCTCATTTTGCTGTTGTATGTATGTGTGTTTGGGGAAGTTGGTTTTCTGGAGAATGGCATTTGAACTTTCACTGAGATGAGCAGTATGAAAAGTATAGTTTGAAATATTTTGGATTAAGCTGCATTTTCCTGTAACAAAATGTGAACTATTTTCACAAATATGGAGGCTATTAAAAAAATAATTTTCAGAGAGCTATTCTAATTCTGTTTATGACATAAAAGTGTATATGGTGCTATCTTAGAAAAGTCTTATATGTTTATGATATTAATAGTTTCTTCTTTCTACAGAAACAGGAAGGTCGTTGATTATTCACAGTTTCAGGAATCTGATGATGCAGGTAGGCTTTGTGATTTTAACAAATTGTATGTTGAACTGACCAGTGGAGGAATTGGCAGCTTTTGTTTATCATGCTTTTGTAATAAATTTGATTGATTGATTGATTGGTACTGGGGATTGAACCAAAGGTACTTTACCACTGAGCTACATCCCCAGCCATTGTTATTTTGAAATAGTGTTTCACTACGTTTGAGAGGTTGGCTTCAAGCTTGCAATGTCCCTGCCTCCTGAGCCACTGGGATTATACCTGGTAGAACAAGTTTTATTTTTTAGTTTTATAATATTTATCCAGATTATCTGTGTTAACCAAAATAACAGTTAAATGTGGGTTTTAGCTTCTTTGTAAATCATTGATGATAAACACTTAAGTAATTTTTTTCTCACATGGTTTGGTGCCCCAGAAGTTAAATAATTCCAATGTACTGTTTATGATTTAAACTGTCTTCTGCTAGCCAGGCACATAGACATTGCTTGAAATCCTATCTACTTGACATACTGAGGCAGGAGGATCACTTGAGCCCCAGTTTGAGGCCAGCCTAAGTAGTGAAAGCCTGACTTGAAAAATTCGTTTTGCTATTATTATAGAAAAACCTATGTCTTATATGGGGATGGGGGCAGGGCTAAGGTTTTTACATAATAAAATAACTAAAATGGGATTCTATTTTGTGTAACAACTTTGATTTGTGAAATAATTCATCATGAAATGAGCAGTAAATCTTAGTCTTGGCCATAAAATATTTCTTCTTTGTTATATTCCTGATCTCATTTTCTAGATGCATGCATGTACTCCATCCCTTCTCACCCTCCCTGCTTGCTTGCTTCCTTCCCTCCCACCTTCCTTCTACCTCCCGCTTTGGGAAGACTTTGAAAAGTGCAGAAATATATACAAAAGAGTTAACTGAGATAATCTTACCTCCCTGTTATTGATTACTAATGCTCGTTAAATACTTGCTTTCCATGCCAGAAATTGTTCTAAATGTTTGTATTAATAATTTATTCCTTAGGACGGTCCTGTTAACATGAGATATACTATTATTATTCTCATTTTATGGTTAGGGAAACTGAGGCAGAGATAATATTCAAAGCTTCTTAGTTAACATATAGCTATTTTACAGTTTTTGTTAATTCTTAGCCTTTTATCTTTTTACTTTTTAAAAATGGAGTTGAGGTGTTGGTATAGAATTTTGGGTTCTTTCCTTGTCTCACTCATACTTATGAGTGTCTTTCACGTGTTAGTAAAGGTTATTTGAAAATTTCCTGTTAACAGTATGATAGACTGTAGTGGAATTTATAATGTAGCCAATCATTTAATAATTGCTAAAGCCCAAGAGTACTTCTTGTTATTACATATAAAATGGTGTAGTAAACAGCTTTGGAAATAATTACCATTTGATGAGGATAGTTTTCTGTAGTTATATAAGGCTTTTGAAGTTAGAGGTTATTTCTCTGAAGTGATAGAGTACCCAGAATACATTATATGTATTTAATACTTTAAAAGTAATTTGCTTTATAACAGTAATTTTGTTAGGACTGTAGAAGTATAGATTCTTTTTTGTTGTTGTTGTTTTGAGAGAATCAATTTTTTATTTAGTTTTCATTTGACTTTAGTTGCTCTAATACTTTATTGTGTAGCCACTGTTTCAGCCCCAAATTACAGATTTTTTTTTTATTTATTTATTTTTTTTTTAAGAAAGAGGGGGCAGGGGCTGGAGCAGTGGCTCAGCAGTTTCGGCGCTTGCCTGGCAAGCACGAGGACCCGGGTTCAAACCCTAGCACCACGTATACAACTAAGTGTTAGAGCAACTAAGGCCATGTGCAAAACTAAAATAAAGTTGTTTCCCTCTTTCTCTGTCTCTCTTACTGTCCCTCTCTCTTTAAAAAAAAAAAGAAAGAGAGAGAGAGGGAAAGAGAAGCAGTCTTTATTTAGTTTTTCATGTGACTTTCATTCCTCAAACAATTCATTCTGTACATGGTGCTGGGGTTTGAACTGCATCCTTGTGCTTGCCAGGCAAGTGCCATAATTGCTGAGCCACTGCTCCAGCCCACCTTTTTTTTTTTTTTAAGAGACAGGGGCAGCAAGAGAGAGAAAATCAATTTTTATTAAATTTTCATGTGGCATTCATTTCTCCAATACTTGTTTGTGTACATGGTGCTGGGATTTGAACTCACATCCTTGTGCATGCAAGTGCCATAACCGCTGAGCCACCTCTCCAGCCCCGGTTCTTTACTTTCTAAAATGCTTAATATAACCATATTATTATAATAATATTCAAATAAATATGAAGATGTTGAGACATGGGAAAATCATAAAAGAGAGTGATATAAAATGATTTGGCTATGAGTATATAAAACCTGTATATATGAGAACTAGAGGGTAATATTGCAAAAATGGAGTTAAGATGGTAAGACTAAGGTGGAAAACTTTTTATAAATACTAGAAACTATTTGGAAAATCCTGCATTGTTTGCAATTTAATACATGAGATGATTATTGTCAGTAAATATAGTTAGTGATTTTAACATGTAAACATAATACAGTTAATTGAATTTGAGAAATTCTCTGTTTAGATGAAGATTATGGAAGAGATTCAGGTCCTCCTGCTAAAAAAATTCGATCATCTCCTCGAGAAGCTAAAAATAAGAGGCGATCTGGAAAGAATTCACAGGAAGATAGGTAAGAGGCATTGTTTTTCTGTTCCTGGTCATGCTGTCAGTCTGAAATGAGGGCAGTCTTTGAGCTTAAAATTGGTAAGAGCTCTGTATACTTCTGGAAAGTATTTCCTATCCACTTGATGGTTTGCATATTTCATATTATCTCAAGCTATGCTTTTGAGTCTAGAGGTTAGTCTCTTCAGTCATGAGGCCTGCTTGGACTCAATCTTAAATCCAAGGTGATCTCCAAGAATGCCTCTGCTGTTGCCCTAAACCTCAACATAAATAGAAAGACAGTTTAAGTATGTAATTTGTTACCTAAGATTAGTATTGACATTTTGATTGTACTGATAGCAATGAACAAGTGACCACTCCTATTCAGTCACAAATTACTGGTCTAATCAGCTAAAGATTATAGAATCTTAAGTTGTATGGCCTGCTAAGTTTTAATATCTCACACTCAACTCTCCTTTGTTTAAATAACTTAATCATTGTGGGCCCCCTCCCCACCCGTGCTGGGGATCCAACCTAGGGCCTTGTGCATGCTAGGTAAGCACTCTACCACTAAGCTACATACCCCCAAACCTCTTTTATCTTATTTTTACAATGAGTTCATATGAATTTTAATTTTTATTATAAGTTTTGCCTGTTTTCCAAGGTTTTCACATATATTCTCTTTATGAGCTTAGCATAACTTGAAAACCTCCTTGATGATGGTGATAGGAAGAGAAGGAGGATGTTACCATTCATGACTATTGATGTGTCAGGCCCTGTAATATGCATTGTATACATTATCATTTAATTCTCTCAACACCTCTGTTAGATTAAGTGATGTTAATTTAGACAGGTTCGGTAATTTAACCAAAGTTACCCAACAAATGGACCAAGCAAGTTTTGAAACCATGCCTGTTGGACCCAAAATCTATATTTTTACCATTAGGCTATACTACTTCGAAACAATACTACTACAGATGAGCAGTTCAAAGAAATGAAATAGTATTTCTCACTTCTAAGAATCTTCAAGCACTAAAATCATTATTAAATATATGCGTTTACCCAGATGTGGTGGCACATGCCTATATTCCAACTACTTGGGAGGCTAAGGCAGGAGGATCACAAGTTCTAGGCCACCCCAAACAATTTACCAAGACCCTGTCTCAAAGTATAGTGTAAAAAGGATTGGAGATGTAGTTCAGTGGTAGAACACTTGCCTAGCATGCATAAGGCCCTAGGTTCAATCCTTAGTATGCTGGGAGAAGGGAAATATATGTATTTACTTAGCTTGTTGTTGTTGTTGTTGTTGTTGTTGTTGCATGTCTTGCTAACTTCTAATGTTTTGTTAGTTGGAGAATTTCAAAATGTGTTTTTTAGGAAAACATAATGCAAAATTATGCCATTGGGAGAGAAGTCTTCCAGAATTTCATAGTATACCTAATCCAGATTTACACAGCCATGTGACTTAGAAATATTTTTCATTATATTCACTTATATTTTTCCTGTGAATGAACTACTTGTGGTTGTTATAATGTCTTGATGTAATTATATCTAGCCTAATTTTTTCTTATTGCAACCATTTGATTTTATTTTTCTCTCCAAAGTGTCAGTTATGATTGAGGTAAATATAATTTTTATCTCCATTTGTATTGAGTACATTGTATACACCCTCAAACCAATGTTATGTTGATTTTCTATTGTTCTTCACTTAGCTTTCATTTGACCTTGCCATAGTGGTGCTCAAGGATTAATAGTCTTTAAAATGATATAATTCAGGCTGGAGCCCTGGCTCAGCAGTATTGTGCTTGCCTGGCAGGTGCGGGGACCTGGGTTCAAACCCTAGCACCACATATACAACTAAGTGTCGAAGCAACAAAAGCCAGATGAAAAACTAAATAAAATTGTCTCTTTCTGTCTCTCTCTCAGTCTACTTCCCTCTCTCTAAAATTTTCTTTTTGTTTTTTATTTTCTTTAAAATATTTTTAAAATAAAATAATGTAATTATTCATCATTGATTAGATTTGTGAATTAAATCTGTGGGGGGGAGAGAGGGGTGTGTGTTTTTTGAACTTGAACCCAGGGCCTTGCACATACTAAGCAATCACTCTACCAATGATTTCTAATCTTAACCCCTAAATGCCTATTTTTCATAAAAATATCAACATAGTCATAAGTTTCAGAATTATAAAGTGTCTGAGACTCAGATCACTTAGTAAAGACAGACATGTTTGGTTTTTCTTTTTGCATAGGAATCTTAGGTTCAGTAATTTGCATTTGATTGTGGTCTAGATTATGGAGAATACCAAAATAATTTACAAGGTCTGTTTAAGAAAGAAGAGCTAAGAGGGCAGATTTTACATATGAGTGTTTCTTTTGTTCTTCAAAATTTCTCATGAAATCATAAAACTTTAGCACTGAAGAATACCAAATGATTTGCCTAAGATCAAACAACTGATGAATGGCAAAAATGGGACCCTAGAACCCCAATTCCCAAGTTAAGACTTGTTGAGGACATGATTCATGAATGTTTGTGACTTTAAGTTAGTTTTGTAGCAATTATTGAAGGAACAACTAAGTGTATAAAAAAACTGAGATTTGGGGACCTTTTCAAATGGAAGCACATCATCAGCCCTATAAGCAGTGTTATGGTAACATCCATAAGCAAATCGATCTACCTCTCATATTTTGGTAGCAAAAGTTATTTGTTGTTTTTGTCAGTGGAACATAAACCCTCTAATTGCCCTAAAAAAAGGCAGGAGGATTGCAAGTTCAAGGTTAGCCTGGGCAACTTACTGAGACTAGGCTGAGGGTGTAACTCCGTGGTAGAGTGCTTACCTAGCGTGTTCAAGGCCTTGTTCAATTCCCAGTATCACCAAAAAATGAAAGGAAAGAAACTTTTGAACCTTGAACCTCCTTGACTTCTTTTGCACATTGTTTGTGCAAAAGAACCTTGTTGATTATTTCTTTTTCATTTTTTTGTTTTGTTTTGTTTGCACTGGAGATTGAACCCAGGAGCATTGTACCACTAAACTACATTTCCAGCACCCCCACACACACTTTTTTTTTGAAATAGGATCTAGCTAAATTGATTAGGGCCTTGCAAAGCCTGGCTTTGAACTTGCAATCCTTCTTCCTCAGCCTCCCAAGCCACTGGAATTACAGGCGTGTGCCATTGTGCCAGGTGCTTTTTTTTTTTTTTTAAGAGAGAGGGACCATGAGAAAGAAGAATCAGTTTTATTTAGTTTTTCATCTGGTTTTTATTGCTCCAACACTTAGTTGTGGTGCTAGGGTTCAAACCGTTCCAGCCCTCTTCCCCCCCACCCCTACTTGTTTTTTTAACTTTATTTTGAGACAAGGTCTAAGTTGATGAGGCTGGCATCAAATTTTCACTTGTCCTGCCTTAGCTTCCCAAGCCTCAGAAACCGTGTCTGGTGGTTTCTGATATATAGAAATATTGGAGGCAAAAGTTATTAGAAAATAATTATTAGTAAAGAGCTAAACTATCTATTTTCATTTTATATTTAGTATTTCTATCCTCTGTCCATAGGGGAAAACATTTTTTTTTAACAGAGGGACAGAGAGAAAGGGAGAAAAAGAGAGAATCAATTTAATTAGTTTTCCATGTGGCTTTTGTTGTTCCAACACTCCACTGTTGTACGTGGTGCTGGGGTTTGAACCTGTGTACTGGAGCCTTCCAGGTAAGTGCAGAAATTGCTGAGCCACAGCTCCAGCCTCTGTAGAAAATATTTTTTCTCATGATCCAGGCCCCTGTGTTAAAATGCCTTCTTTCTTCCTTTGGGTCTTTAGAAGCCATTTGTTTTCTATAGTAGATAAAATTGTGCTTATTCACCAGCATCCCTACAAAGTAAAGAAATAATAGAAGAATTTGACTCTTCAGCATTGGTTTGAACATTCTATTTTCAGTTTCTTCTCAAGTCAACGATCAGAGATCTTTGTTCATTTAGACTGATCTAAGACTTTTTTTTTATTAGAAGTATATAGAGATACAATTGAGGGGGAAACATTATCAAACCAACAGTAATCAATGCATATATACTTTGTTATCCAGGGGTAATGCCAAAACATGGATGACCACCTTGGGTTTCACCTGTTGCAGTTTCCCCCATGATCTAAGACTTTTAAATATTTACTTTTTTCCATTTGCCTTATAGTGAGGACTCAGAAGAAAAAGATGTGAAGACCAAGAAGGATGATTCTCACTCTGCAGGTAGTAAATTATTTTTAATGTGATAGGCATAAATCTACTCAGGTATTTATTCATTGGGCATTTTAAGAAGCAGTTTTGTATGCTAGGTACTGTTGCAGACACTGAACTTACAAAGATGTCTTTGCCTTCAAAGAATTAATAATGATTCTTTGTCGTGGTGGCTTATTACAAATATGTCCTCTGGGTCCCACCCCAAGATTTCTCGTGGAATAGGTTTAGGTGGGGTGTTGAGGCCTTGAGTGTATGTGTGTGTTTTTAAGTATCTACAGATCATTTGTTTGCATGGTCAATATTGAAAACATTTTAAATGAAAAGACAAAAAACATCAAACTAAATGTATAAGTATGTGCATTTGTGTATTACTAAGTGAAATAAAGGTATTAAAAAGGGAGTGGTTAATTCTGGGTTGAAAAGCAAAAAAGTTTAAGTTTCAATTCCTCTTTATTTATTTTGGTACCAGTGATTGAACCCAGGAGCGCTTAACCACTGAGCCACATCCTCAGCCCTTTTTATTTTTGAAACAGGGTTTCCCTGAGTTGCTTAGGACCTCACTAAGTTGCTGAGGTTGGCTTTGAACTTGTGATCCTCCTGCCTCAGCTTCCCGAGCTGCTGGGATTACAGGCATGCGCCTCTTCAACCAGGTCTTTTAAAATGGGAAGTTGTCTTTTGAAACTGTACCCATAGCTGGACATGGTGGCACACACCTGTAATCCCAGCACATCAGGAGATTAAGGCAGGAGGATGACAAGTTCAGTGCCAGTCTCCACAATTTGGCAAGACACCATCTCAAAATAAAAAATAAAATGGGTGGGGGAGTAGCTCAGTAGTAGAGCACTACTGAGTTCAATCCACAGTATCTGAATCAAAAAAGAGAGAGAGAGAGAGAGAGAGAGAGAGAAACTACATATAAAGGTTTTCACAAGAATTTTAACTTAAAAGAATTAATGTGAATTAATGAGGCATCTCCATGGAAAAATATAATGTTCAATCTTTAAATTTATAAGAATTGAGAGTTTATTCTTTATTGCTCCCAGATACTTTAGTTTCTGCCTACATCCCTTCTTTGTCTTCCTAGATCTCCCTTTTAATAAGATAGTTATTTAGCTAATATGTAAATGGTAAAGAAGGTTCTGTTAAATTCACTCCAATAAGCTGTTTTGCTTTCCTGTTACTTACGTATACTGTTTGGCTACCTACATTGAAAAGAAATTATATTAACATTTTCCACTTTGGTGAGCTTAAGATAATGTAATATACACTCATTCATTTGCTTTGTGAATCCTAACTCTAATAGCTTACCTTTGTGGGGGTTTTTTGTTTTTACTTTTGTTTTCTATTTTTTTGAGCACTTCAAGATTCGTAACTCTATACTAATATTAAATACAGGTGGATTTAGTTTAGAATCTGCCAAATAGCTTTATTCTCTTTGTCTCTAGTTGAAGTTTTTGGCAGTGAAAGTGAGGATTTGAACACTGAGCATGGCAAGGCTCATAGGACACCAAGTGTTTGCAGAAATTTGACAGCTAAACCTTAATCAAATAAGAGAGCCTAAAAGGGCATAGGTAGAGACTAATACAAACATAGCTTGGTCTGGAGCCAGGGCCTAGACCTGCCTTTAAACCAGATTTATTCATAAACACACTGGATACTGGAAAAAAAAAAGTTTTTAATTAATAACTATAGCATGTGAAAGTAATTTTTATAAGCTTTTTCAAAGATCTTTAGCTAATTGGTATGAACATGTGTTTGAAAGGTTTCCCTCTATACCCTGTAAATTGAAAAGGTTACACCTCACTCATTCTAATTGGTAGTAGTTTGACATTGTTTTTTGTTTTATATCTTAGAATAAAGATCACTGGGGGCTGGAGCGGTGGCTCCGTGGTTATGGTGCTTGCCCAGCATGGGCCAGTACATGGTTCGATCCCCAGCACCCACGTATACAACTAAGTGTCAGAGCAATGAAGGCCATGTGAAAAACTCAATTTAAAAAAAAAAAAGATTCTCTCTCTCTCTCTCTCTCTCTCTTTCTCTTTCTCTTTCTCACTATCCTCTGATAAAAACAATAAAATAAAATCACTGGAAGACATTGATCTCTTTTTTTTTTTTTTAAGAGAGAGAGGGGACTGGAGTGATGGCTCAGCAGTTAAAGCACTTCCTTGGCATGTGGAAGGACCCAAGTTCAAACACCAGCACCATGTACACAGCTAAATGTTGGAGAAACAAAGGCCAGGTGGAAAAAATAAATAAAAATTGATTTTTTTCTCTCTCCCTGTCCTTCTCTCGCTTTTAAAGAGAGAAAGAGAGAGAAAGAATCAATTTTATTCATTTTTTCATATGGCTTTTATTGCTCTGACACTTCATTGTGTACATGGTGCTGGAGTTCAAACTCACATTCTCACACATGCCAGGCAAGCACCTTAACTGCTGAGTCACCACTCAAGCCCCATAAATTCTATTCTTAAAAATTCCTGCAAAAGGGGCTGCAGCAGTTGCTCAGCGGTTATTATGCAGCTTCAAATCCCAGTACCACCTGTACAACCAATAGAATTTACCCTTTTAGAATGAAATAAAGCTAGGCACAGTGGCTCATACCTGTAATTCCAGTGGCTGAGGATGCTGAGTCAAGAGAATTGCAAGTTCAAGGCCAGCATCAGCAACTTAGCCAGACCCTAAGCAATTTAGTGAAACTCTGTGTTTTTTTTTTTTTTTTTTTTTAAGAGAGAAAGGGCTTTATTTAGTTTTTCACATGGCCTTAGTTGCTCTAACACTTGGTTGTATACGTGGTGCTGGGGCTTGAACCCGGGTCCTCGTGCTTGCCAGGCAAGCGCAGAAACCGCTGAGCCACGGCTCCAGCCCCGAAACTCTGTCTTAAAAAAGAAAAAGGGCTGAGGATGTAGCTCCTAGTTTGAATCCCCAATACCAAAAAAAAAAAAAAGAATTTTAAAAAGCCATGGTTATATACTATATTGGCTGGTGTGTTGGGTTTTTTTCAGGCTGCTTTCAAATGCAAAGTTCTTTGTTCATTACATCATGATAACTTTTATATTGCAGAAGACAGTGAAGATGAAAAAGATGATCATAAAAATGTACGCCAACAGCGGCAGGCAGCATCTAAAGCAGCTTCTAAACAGAGAGAGATGCTTATGGAGGATGTGGGGAGTGAAGAAGAACAAGAAGAAGAAGATGAGGCACCATTCCAGGAGAGTACGTGAAGTTGGCTAGCATCCTTTAATTATTTGGTTTTGGTTGTAGTTTATGACCTTGGTTATTTTGGCATCTTCTATGATACAAAATGTTACATCCAACCCCTTAAATTAGGTTGACAGTCTCTCTTAAAAGAGATGATAACCCATTAATATTTTATAATTATACCCATTAATATTTTTAAATGTTCACAGATTCTCATTATTTAACATTTGTAATGGTTGCACTCTTAAAGATGTTTGTGTTCAAACACAGACTGAACAAGTATTAAAGTAATGGTTACGTGTTGTGATTTGAGATTTGTGTTTTAGCCTGGTAGAGGAGGATGTAGACCCCCCCAAAAATGTTAATAGCAAAATGCAGATATTGCACAGGTTATTCAGACTAGCTATTTGTATTTTTGTTTTACATTAAAAGTTGTACCAAAAGTACCAGGTCAGTTCAGTTTCATTTCCCTGGTCTCAGCTAGTACTACATGGGACTGATGAAACTACCAAAAGTTATTTGATGGTTTCAGTTTTAATTCAGATTAAAGTCTTAAGCCTTCTTTCTCCAACCAATTCTTCAAAATGGTCTTGTAACACTCATGTGTACATGATAAGCCAGTGACAGCTCCAGTCACATTGTTAGTACAGCTGCAAGTGGAATCCAGTAGTGTTTGATTTCCGAATCCCATCCTCTGGTCATTCTTCACAGTCTTTCCCTGTGTTCACTTGGAAGAATGTGTACATTAAGGTGAATGTTGAAGTTCTTCTTTCTTCTCAGAAGATTCAGGCAGTGATGAAGATTTCCTAATGGAAGATGATGATGATAGTGACTATGGCAGTTCTAAAAAGAAAAACAAAAAGATAGTTAAGAAGTCCAAACCTGAGAGAAAAGAAAAGAAAATGCCCAAACCCAGACTAAAGGCTACAGGTAAGTTCTGAAGAAGTGAAATTAAATTACTACTTTAAAATTTTTTGAGAACTAATACTTTCTCTGCGGAAATTCCTCACTAGGTCTTAGCATTGGCTTGATTTTTAATAGGAATATTAAGAAATTTGAAAGGATCCTGTTTTCTGCATCTGGAAGCGAATCCCTTATTAATTAATAAGGACATCATCTTCAAGAGTCTGATGTATAAGTAAGATTTGGGAGTGACTTATTTTGTTTCAGGTACAGTGGTAGGAATACCATGTCAGCATACCTGTTAACTGCCCTGTTCTCCAACTGATATCACAGTCCCACCAGCCAGTGGAGACTAAATTGTGAAAATGCAGACAAGCTTACAGTAATGCATTTAAATTCTAAGTTCTGATCTGTGCCACATCCTTTGTACTATCAGAATAAAACCACACTTGACAACATGCATTCATTTTCTCTGAGCCTTAATGTTTTTTGCTCTGGCAAAAACCCCTAATTGGAGTTAGTTTAATTAAATCAGAAATCTAAATTTGCTTTTTGTATGTTTTAATTCTGGCAAATAAGATTTTTTTTTTTTTTTAACTTTTACTAATCACTTTTTACTGTTGGGAATGATGGAACTATCAAAAAATTATTTGATGGCTTCTGTTACTACCTAGATTAAGTCATGTCTTTCCCTCCTCTTGTCCTGCTTTTTAAACATAAACATAAGCAAGTTTCATCTTGAACAACTTTTAGTTGTACAAGCCCCTAAGGATGATGTGCATTTTTCTATAGCATTTGTTTATTAAGGAGAAAGAGTTAATTTTATTTTTTATTTTTTCATCTGTTTGTTTGTTTTTCTTCCACTTGGTTGTGTATGTGGTACTAGGGATTGGACCCAGGTCCTCATGCATGCCAGGCAAGTGCTTTACCACTAAGCCACCTCTCTAGCACCAGCATCATATTTCTTTATTAAAAGCATTACTACTGGGGGCTGGAGCGGTTTCTTAGTTACTGAACTTGCCTGGTATACTCGAGGACACGGGTTTGAACGCCAGCACCATGTACACAGTAAAGTGTCAGAGCAATGAAAGCCACGTGAAAAACTAAATAAAATTGATTCCCTCTCTCTCTGTCTTTTTTTTTTTTTTTTTTCAGGGCTGAGGATCGAACTTAGGGTCTTGTGAGTGCTAGGCAAGCACTCTGCCACTGAGCTAAATTCCCAACCCCTCTCCCTTTCTTTAAAAAAAAAAAAGATTGGAAACTACTACAGCATATTATAGTAACTTATCATGACCTGTTTAGAAATCAAGATAGGTTTATCTGTATGTTTTTCTTCTTTCAGTGACGCCAAGTCCAGTGAAAGGCAAAGGGAAAGTGGGTCGCCCCACAGCTTCAAAGGCCTCAAAGGAAAAGACTCCTTCTCCTAAAGAAGAAGATGAGGAACCGGAGAGCCCTCCAGAAAAGAAGACTTCTGCAAGCCCCCCACCTGAGAAATCTGGGGATGAAGGGTCTGAAGATGAAGCCCAGTCTGGGGAGGATTAAAGTGATGATGGTTTGGGGAGAGATTTTATTAAAAAAAGAAAAAAGAAAAAAAGAGGGGGAAAAAAGAGAACCTACTTAAGATAGAACATGGTTTTGGCTATGGCTTGACTCATGGGCTTTCAGTGCTTTTTTCCATTTGTTGAAAATAACATTCTCTCTCTTTCTCTCTCAGAAAACCATTGTATGTTAAGTGTCTAAGTTACCTTTTTTGTCTATTGATCTTATCTTCTCTTTGCCACCCGCCCCCCCTTTCCCAATGAAAGCCATGTCAAATTAATCACTGGATTGACTGCTTCATCTTTTTATTTTTAATGGAAGGTTGTAAAGCAATAAGATTTGAGATAAACACTATGAAAAACTTTGCTTTTTGCTAAATGATAGCAAATTGAACAGTAATCAAAAACATAGAGTGGTTTTAGCTATAAATGATTGCTTCTTTTCTCTGCCTGGACTTTTAAAAAATCAATTGTCATCTAATAGGAGTTTATATGTCTGTATGCATAAGTATAAATGTCTAAAGAAATCATGACTCTAAACTTCCATGGATGAGGCAGATAGGAGATAAAGATGAATTCTGCATTGTTACTAAAAGTACTCATATTTTTTACCTTGGGGAGGGTTGGGGAATGGTGTTTCCTGACCTTGTTTGGGGGAGTGTGGGTTTTCCTTTTTTATTTTGTCACTTGTTATCTCAAAGAGACTCGGAGCCAGTGATCCTTTTATCCTGCTACAGTCTTTAAGGAACTGAAAAAAACAAGAGCCACCAAAACTGAAATCACTCTTGATTTCATATTTCATTCTCTAATGGTTCATGTTTTAAAACTATATGTATCCTGTTTTTTGGATAAGGTTTTACCAAGGATCAAAAAAAGAAAAAGGCACCCTAAAATTTAAATGCCAAGATGAATCTACACATCACAGTAGCTTTCTTCTCAAACTGACAATGTTTAGGTTTTAAGCAAATAAAGTTCCAGTTAATGTGAAACTCAGTGACAAAGGGTTTGAGATATTTCTTTTATGAAAACAGAATTGAGATTCTTTTTATGCTATAAATGTTCATTTAGATCCCATGAACCATGCTGTTATTTGTTATAGAGCATTTTCCTTTTTATACCCTGATCTTCCCGTTTCTTTGTAAAAATATAGTATGAAGTACATCTCTACTTCCTGCCACTATATAGGATGCCACTTTCTCCCTGCCCCCATGCCTACCAACTCTACTAGGGGACACTATTTTCCGAATGTTATACTGACAGGATGGGAACTATGTTAAATGCTGCTTTCATACTATTGAGTTTGCTTTTGTTGTCTTAGTTAGTCTGACCCCCTGCTTATTGCTTGTGTTTCTTAAAGCAGGAGACTGAGACTCAACAGGACTAAAGAAATCATGCATTTTAGGAGGCCTATGTGCCAATGATGAACAGACATTTTACATGCCTTAGGAAAGCAGTGAGGAGATAAAACTATAGGTTTGATCCTCCATATGCTGATACCATGAGCTAACAGGATCTAAGATTAGGGATCTTGCTATAATAAAAAATTGAAAATTGGTGAAATTTAGCTTCTGCATTTTTCCTGCTTTTTAATTTAGATTTGCTTCTCAATATCCTACTCTTGGGGTTTTCTTTTAGTCTTTTACTTGACAGCATGTATTTCTCAGACTATATAACTTTCTTGCAGGTGTTCCTAGGGCAAGGGTTATTTAAGGAACATTTTTACTCTGATTTTTAAAACACTTTAAGGAACATTCTTAACTTTGATTTAAAAAAGAAAAAAACACCCAGTGGCAGAGTTATTTCATTGTTGTACTGTGTGTTAAAGAATGAATAAGGAGATTTTTAATACATGGCCAAAAATTCAGGACTTGAACATAAATAGCAGTTGGATTTTTTTTCTTACATTATGGTTAAATTTATAGTTGCAAACATTATAATGAGGGTGTTAAAGATTATTCTGTGTGCTTTAGTGGGTTCAGATATCCATTTTTAACAAAAGGTTTGTGTTCATAGAGTAAAAGACCTATCAGTGTTTCCACTGTGCACTTAACGTTGTTTAGGGTTTTATAACTTTTAAGTCTTACATTCCTAGTAACATCTGGGCTTTTCTTAGGTTTTGTTATGTAAAAATTGGGGAGGAGTTCTCTTTAAACTTTGTGTGTATGTGTGTGCGTGCGTGTGTATGTATGTGTGACCATCTCTTTAATACATTACTGTGCACTAAACATCTCTGATCATGATATATACACATACTTTAGAGATAATCTTTCGCATCTTCTAGGTTACTTGTATACATTTGATTGGGTTTCTTGTTTAGGGTCCCTTTAAAACTAATTCATTAAGTTGAAAAATATACTCTCTATTTCCAGTAGGCTGGACAGAAGGATCTGTGTCCCCAGATGAGACAGGCTCTGAAAGACCTTTGTTTTTTCCACTTTTATAATTTAAAACATTCTAGTCTTCCCCTCAAATCATGCATGCAAATGGGAAGACTTATGGTGATTCAACTGGAAACAGGTGCCCAATAGTCAGGCTTGATAGTGATGTCAGGATGCATTGTAGCTATAAGCCAATAGTGACCGGCCATTGGCACCTCCCTCAGCTGAACTCTCTTTATCTAGTGTGCCTATGGTGAAGTGGCAGTAGCATTCACTGTCTTATTTTGCAGTGCTCAGGAAGTGAGACATTAACTCTGAAGGTGCTTGTTTATGTTATCTGAATTCTCTTAGTTAGCTGCGCTAGGTTTCCCTCTGTAACAGATTTCGGCAGCTTTGCTGACTGACACTACACTCTGGTTGTTAAGGTTCTTTTTTTCCAGCCTCTGCTTTCACCCCTGCCCCAGCTAAAAATGGTAGCTCCCCCTACTCTTTGGTAACTTGCTGCTGCTTTTAGCCCTTCTCACCTCAGATCGGAATCAGGGGAGTGGGCCCAAAGGATGCATTTTAATCTCGGTAAGGGCAGATTTGTCCTTCTTTCTAAAACTCCTCTCCCTTTCATATTTCTCCATATTGATTCCATAAAGGAAAATAAATGGGTGATTCCTTCTTCAGGGAGGTAATGAGTGGAAATCTTTTGGTCTTGAAGAATAGTATAATTGAGTGTTCTTGAAGGAGCTTTGATAGTGATATTTTCACAATAACTGGTTTGCCCCAGATCATTCCTCAAATTCAATACTTACTTTTGGTACTAGTGCAAATAGCATTTTCTTACAGATAACAAAAGTGGAGTTTGAGGTTATAATCTAGTAGTTTTCTGTTAATTTGTGAATATGGTCAGCTAAACTGAACTTGACATTTGTTTTTTTTAAATATTTATGTCCATGAACATTCAAGTAACAGATGGATTTTAGAGTATTAATTGGGGAAGGGAATAGTGCTTTTCTTTAAACAAACTTCAGTTTAAAAGCTGTTTTGTGGGTGAGAAAGGCAAGAGCAGAATTTAATACAGGGAGCAACTGGGAAAGCTTTATAAGACCATGTAGCCATTGCTGCTGTTTGGAGTGAGTGCCAGTTTGAACAGTTTTCTTTGGCTGCATCACCAGTAGCTACCCTGAAAAAAAACTCATTGTGAGAGTTTGGAAAGGAAGAAACCTGGGTTGTGGTCTTTGACATTTAAACTGAGAGACTTAGAACAAGTAGTACATACACATTTCCTGTCAAAGGGTAGGAAAAATCAGCTGGTTGCTCTTGAGGGTAAAAATTGTGTCCCTTTCTCTGTGGATGAAGCTGAGTTTACTTGGAGAGTTGGGTTTTTGTTTGAATAGTGGAATATCAAGCTATTTAGCAGAGTTTCAGTCTCAACTCATTTCCCTTTGTCTTAGATAAACTTGATACATGATTCCTTTTAAATATAAAATCTATAAGTTAGAATTTTGTTCAAAGCTTAATTCACAAAATTCACAGTGGTGCTGACTGTAATAACCACTATTGGGAAAAATCCCATATACCTGCCTGTTGCCATGCCAATGGAGTGACTGACTGATGACATCTGTTTGAGCATGCTTTGCGTGGCTGGGAGAATGCCACCATCGTGCAGACACTTTGTACATCAGGGGTGAGGGAGGGTTTTCTAGATTATGGTGGGGAGGGTAAAATTGGGATTTTTTGTTGTTCCTTTTTTTGATCGGGTGTGGGGGTATAGTACTCAGTTTATGCCCTAAAATAACATGTATAAAAACCCCTGAAGTATTGTGTGGGTGTGCGTGTGAGTGTGTTTGTGTACATCTGGCAGTTAAACCTTTGTCTTCTGAAAATTAGTGAATCCTTTTCTTTTTTCCTCGAGAAGTATTTGTTACAAGACTTGTAAATAAGAGCTCTACTTAGTTTGTTTACCATGAGCGTGTTGCAGCAGACCTTACACACCTAATTCCTGCAAGACTTAAGGAAAGACCGACTCGCCAGGTTAAGCAGCAGCCAAGTTCTCAGTAATCGTTTGCCTTGATTCGTCTTTCAGACTTTTCATTTTGCCAGCTCTAAAACTCCTAGTCATCCTTGATTTTAGTCCTTAATCATGTATGTTCTGAGCAGGAAGGGTAAAAGAGAGGAACCTGCTTAGCTTAAATGTATTAATTAGTCCATGGGCTGAGACCCTTTCTTCATACTGCAATGTCACTAGATACATGATCAGACACCAGAGGGTTGGGCATTCTTGCAATACCTTAACAGTGCTGAAATCTGCAGCATGGTACTAAGGAAGTTAAAGTTTGAATGTAACCACTTTATTTAAAAGTTTTTTTCTTTAATTTAAATGAAATGGGGTTGAAGTGAACATGATTTTGTTGACCATGTTCGTGACTTATAGATGCAACATGCATTGGTAGAATCGTGTGATGGTCTTTGTGATACTTAATTTTTACATATCCCAGTCTCTGTATGTATCTGCATAGACAAAGAAAAAACAAACTCCTGCTTTGCTTTTATTGAAGGGTTTCCAGGACTGCGTGTCTGCTCCTGAGCTTTGTTTTAAGTATGTGTATCCTTTGCTTGTATTTTGTATTAAAAAGTAAGAAAAAGAACCCCTTATTGTTGAGCATGTTGGCATTGTCCCCTTTATTTTATTTTATTTTTTTCTCTTTTGGGGACATACAAAAAGCAAGTTAATTCTTTTTTTCTGTATCTTTTTTTCTTTTGTAAACTTTTTTTTGTTTTGTTTAAAAATGGCTTTATAAAAGGGCTTTTATAACCCAGATGTGTGCTCTGTGTACTTCTTGTAATACTTTAAAACAAATATACTGACGTTATGGCCAATTACCTTGGCCCATCAGCTCTCTACCTAGCCTGACTTTGGGAGGAAACTGTTCCCTGGATAATTTAGAAACTTTAACACTAACTACCCCTGTTGGGAAAGAACGCTTATTTTGACTTACAAGCATGAAATCAACAGGCAGTGGGTTTACCATTTTTTAATGAATTACGGGAAGGAGGACTGTACTGAGTGCAGGATCCCTGTTTAGCATTTTTTCTCATGTTCTTATCCAAAGTTATGAAGTATTTTAGATGACAAAATTTGTCTCAACAACCATATGTATAATAAAAGATAATTTTTATGCTCACAAAACATTTACATTCAGTTTCAAATATCCATTAGAACTATACTAAATCTTACGGTTTATACTTAAATGTTGTTACTTGGATGAGGTACGTGGTACAAACTCTGTCTTGTAGAACTGGGCTGATGATGTAGCTATTTCAGACTTTTATTCTTTTTAAGCCCTCCCCCATTTACATTTGCATTGTCAGCAAATATTAAGTAACTTACAAGCTCCCCTTTGCTTTGAAATTAAATGCTTTTTGCATGCTGGTATCTGTCAGTGATTAGCTAGGTTTATATTTATTTCCTAATAAAGTTGTCTCAGATCAAAGTTAAAATTAGAAGAACGTTAGCTATCTACTTTTCCTCAATCTGTTTTGTGGTTAGCATACCAAATTTTGTTTCTGTACAATGCCAAAAACAATTTGGTTTAAAGAATTTAAAAAACCATCAAGTGGCTAAATCAGAAGCATGAAGATAAAGTACATTTAGAGCTTCCTTAATTTATGTAGAAGTATGACTATACAGTAATATTGTACAGCACATGGCAGTATATAAAGTTTTTGTTTACATATTACCTCAATTTTAAGAATTATGAAATTGACAAAATATTTTTTGTTCTTCCAATATCATAGAAAATAGAGTGGTTCAGGTAGAATAAGACTTGATATGATACCTAATGGGACACTACTGTGGTGCAAGGATTTGAACCAGTTCTGTGTCTTTCAGTCGTCAGAGCTGTTAGTAGCATTTTGCTGTTACATCTCCAAGTAACAATATTCCTTGAACCAATCCAATGAGTTACAACAAAGGTTTAATGCAAGGGCTGGGGATGCAGTGCCCTGGGTTCCAGCCCCAGAAGTGCAGAACAAGAAGAAAAAACTTTCAATGAGGTATGAAGATTTATCATTAAGTATTTCAACATCCTCACAACCCCTTCAGGAGGCTGAGGCAAGATTGCAGATTCAAAGTCAACCCTTAAGGACAACTTGTCTCATGAATAAAAGGGCTGGGGATGTAACTCAGTGGTAGAGAGCCACCTCTGGATTCAGTCCCAGTCCCACAGGAAGGGGGTGGGTAGGTGCTTCAAATTATTTAAATTCTTTCATTTTCTGATTAATCAAGATTGTCGCAACTGTTGTAGCAGTTTAACTCACCAGTAGGGGGCAGTGTCTGTCCTCCACATACTTAAAATGACTGCTTTCCCCATCTCACTTAAGACACTGCTTGGCTCCCTCTGTATCAGGGCACCCTACCACCTACTTGGGTTAGAGAGTTTCTGTGATCAGTGTACCCATTTATCATCCTGGTACATGGCAGCAGCAATCTTCTCTGAATGTTAAAATAAGATCTCTTGATTCATGCACAATTTTACATTCATGGTGTTCCCTTCTTATAACTCCCAAACCTATATAGAAGCCTCCCAAAATGAAAATGTGTGTTGAGATTTCAGAATGCAGCTGTGAACTCTTGGCCCCATTTTGAAATAGGCTTTGCCCTTTTTTTTTTTTTTTTTAAGAGAGAGGGACAGTAAGAGAAAATCAGTTTTATTTAATTCTTCATGTGGCTTTCATTGCTCCAACACTTTGTTGTATACATGATGATGGGGTTCAAATCCACATCCTTGCACATGCCAGGCAAGTGCTGCAACCTCTGAGCAACCGCTCCAACCCCCAAACTTTGCCTTTTGAAGTTGGCCCACAGCTCAAAAACCTTGTTTCTTGCCCAAGGAACACTGATATATGTATTTGCACACAACAAATATTGAGATTCTTTTCCAGGTAATGTGGTAGGTAGCTTGTGTTCCTTGATCTTTATGGGATGCTTCTTTTTCCCTCCATTATCTTAATCAAGTGGGTAGCTAACCATTTTGACTTGCTTCTGTTGGATCACCATCAGGAGAAATCGGTATTGCTCATGGGTGTGCCCTATTTCGATAGTAAAGTCCTGGACAAATATTGTGAAATAAATGTGTGTTAATTCAGAAGTTAGGGAGTAAGAAGGTGTAGTCAGAGTTTCCATCCTAGTAAAGCAAATATTTACTTTAAAACATGATAACAAAATGTTGGAAATAATTGTTTGCCTTGAATTCATTTTAAGCTGGTATCCAGAAGTGATTTGTTTAGAAATCTAACTTTAAGGAATAAATAGAGCAAGGAAGAGTACGTATTATATATATATATATATATATATATTAATGTTATTGGAAATGTTTCAGCTATTAAGTTGAACATAATATATACACAAAAGTCACCTTTTTTCCGATATCTAAGACCACTTCCTTTGCTGATAGGAGACAATGGGAGCTGTGTAACAGTCAGCTGCGTTTTTCTTAGTCTTACCCATCTTGGGTAAGAATAAGAATAGATCCTCTACAAGTATTCAGGATTCTCCTGACTATAAGAGATGTGGGTAAATTGAGTCAGGCTCTGAAGGAGATAGAAAAGAATTGATCCAAGGGAAATGATGGCCTAAATATTAGGAAAGGATTACCAATTTGGTAACCCTAACCGATTGGATATTTGGTAAGTAATTGTCATCCATTTAATGAACTATGATATAATTAACCAAAAGTTGATTATGAAGCACTGGACTTTGCCAAAAAGTGTGTACAGGGACATATACTAGATTCTTGCCTTATGGCTATAAAGTAGTTCTCTGTGTTCATGAATTCACCCCAAAGAATAAAAATACTAAGCACTTAGAAAGCATAGAAACCACTTCTAAAGTGGTTAAGAATAATGATATAGCAAAGTTCTTTCATAAGACACTAAATGCCTTTAGGAATAAAGAAGGACTCAATTGACATTCTGTTTAGATCTTAGAACATAATCTTGGGCCCCTTAACCTACCTTCATGTCTAATGCATGCCACATCTCAATTACAAGCTACAAGCTCACAGTTTTGTCTTTCCCTTCTGCTTCTGACCTCATTTTGCCACTATCTCTTTTCCTTCTCTTGTTTTTATGAAGGAACAATTGGTTTCCATGGGTTTTTGTACCTTTGAGGCAAATATATTGTTTACACATGGATGGGGAACCAGCCGTCCTGTAGAAACAGTTGGCCTAACTGCAAGATAAACAGCATTTCCTGGTAAACCTGGAACAATTCAGAACTGAGATTCCAAAGCTCTATTGTACAAATGCTGGTATGACTTCAGGTACACAGGATAGACAGGTCCTGTTCAAGAGCCGGGGTGTTTTCCTAGACTTTGCCCAATGGGCCAGCCTTGAGCCATCAGCAAAGCAGGTCAGCCTTCTCTCATGCTTTTCCCACTCACCCCCATGGCTCCTGAGCTACTCACTCCTTAGAAGTCAACACCATTAAGCAGTCCCTGAGAAGCAGATGCCCCTCCCTCTGAGACTGAAGTCTAAGTGGGGCACATTAACAATTCCAGACAGTGAATGTAGGATAGAGTTCCCAGAACACCTGTTCCTCTACGGTTCACCTCTGAATTGGCTGGCAATATTTACTGACAATGACAATTATAATGACTAAATTCCAGCTCCCAAACTGGGATCTGTGCCGGAGTGAAGAGTTCTATCATATTCCCCAAAAGATAGTCTAAGATAGATATCGTTTGGCTCTCAGGCTATTGGGACGTTGGGGAGAGTTTTATGGTTTAAGGAATTAAAGTATGAGATATTTAAAACTGAATTATTCTAGGATAGTGTAAAAAGTGCTACAGTCATTAGCAGAGCTGAGAATTGCACATAACGCTCAGTTTGTAGCATGAGTATTTGTTTTGGGTTTATTCGGTTTTTTTTTTTTTTTTTTTTTTTGGTCTTCTTTGTTTTTCAGTACTGGGGATTGAACCCAGGGGTGCTCTACTGAGTTATATCCCCAGCCTTTTTTTATTTTGAAACAGGGTCTCACTAAGTTGCTGAGGCTGGCCTCAAACTTGTGATCCTCCTGCCTCAGCCTGAGTAGCTGGGATTACAGGTGTGCACCACCATACCCAGCAATAGTTATTTGTTTTTCTTGAACCTCCAGCTACTTTTCCTCGCCTGGTGGCATGCTTTGGAGAAGTTTTGTGGCTGGCTTGTAAAATCAGTTTTCAGGGTGAGCTTGGGTAAGTCACCTATCCATCCACCACCCACACTCTGCCTGTTTCTCCTTTCATATGGTGGGGATAATAAGGAACTGCTTCTCCTCTGCTTCAAAGGGACATTGTGCAAGGGGGTGAGGTTGTGTGCACCCACATCCTGGAAAGCACGCTCTCTATACATACAGCTTACTGTTGGCATTGTAAACCAGCCAGCCTCAAACAAAAGCAGCAATTCACCTATAGGCAGGGACTACTGCAGGCAAAAATCTCATCCCTGCAGTGCTGAAATCCTTTTAGCTTTGTCTCTAAAGTGGAAATGGATTATTTATTAGTAAGAACACTCTTGCAAAAGGGTAATCTTTAACCAGCCTGCAATATTAGAGTTGATCTAAAGGGAAGGAGGAAGTGACAGTAACTCCCAAGTCACCTGCAATAGAAAGTTTTTTTCCCTCTAATGTAAATGTACAGACATTTTGATTAGAGTTTGTTCCTTCAGCTTCTAGTAGGAAAAAAAAAAAAAAGAATTTCATCCAGTGGTTTCAAACTATATTCTTCATTAAAGACATATTTCAAGTGATAGAATATTCATTTGGTCTGGAAAACTGATTAGAGATACTTGTCAGTAGCATATTTTTTGTTTTTGAAATCACCTATTTCTATGTCTTTGGTCTTTCTAATCTAACATCTTTCAGAATGGAAATCATGAAACTATTGGGTCCACAATCAGGGACAAAACCATGGGTTCAGCCTATAAGTATTGAAACCCTTAATGCTAAAGTCTCACTAGAATGATTTTTGTGGGACCCCTATCCTTAGATCCTTTTATAGACTAATAGCACTTTTACATCTGAACCCCAGGGACATGCTACAAGATGCATGCTCCCACTCCTTAAATTCTTCAATCTTTAGGGAAGAAAGATCCAATTTCAAGGGATAGAAAAGAAGCCCTTATAAAAAGTTTGACTTGCCAGGCACGGCGGCACACACCTGTAATCCCAGCAATTTGGGAGCCTGAGGCAGGAGGATTGCAAGTTCAAAGCCAGCCTCAGCAATTTAGCAAGACTCTGTCTCAAAACAAAAAGGCTGGGATGTGACTCAGTGGTTAAGAGTCCCTGGATTCACTCCCAAGTACCAAAAAAAAAAAGTTTGATTTATATAAGTTGAGTAATAGTCAGACTATATAAATACTAAAATTTGGTCAGGAGCCTGATATCTTACACACTTCCATCAGATTGTTAAAAACATCATTTGTGCTTTTTGGAGAGATAAGATAACTCCCCTAAGTTGAACGTTCCTCTTGTCATGTTATCTTGCTGAAAGACATAGAATTATTCATTTTGGCTTTAGTAAAATTTTCGGTTTTCTCAATTTGGTTTGCTATCACTGAGTTCTGTTAATGTGCATGACACATGCTTCCTCTCATTAGGCATGTTGGACAAGTGTCAACATTTAAGGTCGTGAGAACTGGATTTTTGTTCCCCTTAAGAGTACGCTATTAAGAAAACTTGAGTGAAAATCAGGCTAACATTCTTCCCCCAGGCTTAGCTTTTACAACATTCCTGTAGAGATGGAATGCTCGCTGGGACAGAGAGAGGCACAAGGCAGATTCTCAACACTAAGCATCCAATGCTGAAGAATGGGAGTGAGAAATGAGGAGTCCCGCTATCAAGGCCACTTGACAGGCACTTTAGTTCCTGTTTATGACAATCAGATTTTCAAAGACTTTCAAAAGAGATTCTTTTGGGATTGAACCCAGGGCCGGAAAAGCATTCTACCACTGAGCCACAACCCCAGTCCCTTGAAAGAGATGTCTTTGTTTTGGATTTTTTTTTCCAGTTTTAGGATAAAACTCTTAATTGAGAATATACATCTTCATTTTCTAATCAATGAGAAAGAGCAGTTGATAATTATATGCAACTGTTATTGGAAAGCAAGGTATCGGATATTATTTGGCTGCCAGTATAAAAGGGTCTTAATTCAGTGGTTATAAAAATGTAGTCCCCGGACAAGTAGCATCAGCCTCAGCCTCAGCTGGGAACTTGCTTGAAATGTAAAATCTTGAGCCCCACCCCAGAGCGTTAAGTCAGAAACTCTAGGGGTAGGAGTTGGCAGTTTAGGTTTAACAAGCCCTCCAGGTGACTGACGCACTCCAAAGTCTGACAAACACTGCTAGTGTCAACCATGGCAAAGCATCAGCTGGACTTATCCTTATCCATTTCTTCTTGTCGGGAAAAAGGCAGCATGGCCTCTGTGACGCTGACACAGACCAGGTAGGACACCACCCAACCGACGGATTGGCTCAGGAGTAAAACTCACAGTTGCATCTTCATTTGCCATTCCTGGAAATAATTTTCTTCACTTTTGGATGCTTCTTACCTCTGGAGGAGTCACCAAAGGGAGAACTGTCAACGAATCCCACTGTCACACGTTTCTGGCATCTCTGCTTTTTATCCTGTAATTTACAAATCCTGCTTCCTATTGGACTTCTACATATTTTGTTGTTGTTGTTCTCCTGGAAAGAAGACTGGACAATTGTATGTGTGTGTGTGTGTGTGTGTGTGTTGCTGCAAATGAACCCAGAGTCTTGCACATTCTAGGCAAGTGCTCTACCACTGAACTACACTCCCAGTGGTTCTAGTGACATCTTTAATAATCTACACTTCACCCTGGAAAATTCACCTTAGCTGTTAACTTGTACTTCTCCCAACCCTAAGTCTTTCTCTCTCTCTCTCTCTCTCTCTCTCTCTCTCCTCTCTTTTCTATTTTTAAGAGAGAGGCACAGGGGTTGGGGATTTAGCTCAGTGGCAGAGCACTTGCCTAGCATGTGCAAGACCCCAAGTTCAGTCCTCAGCCCTGAAAAAAAACAAAGAAAGAAAGAGAGAGGCACAGTGAAAGAAAGAGAAAAAGAGAGAATCAATTTTATTTAGTTTTCATTTGACTTTCATTGCTGGGACACCTTGTTGTATACGTGTTGCTGGGGTTCAAACCCACATACTCGCACATGTTAGGCAAGTGCTGTAACCTCCGAGCCACTGCTCCAGTCCCCCCTCTTTTTTTTTTTTTTTAAGAGAGAGAGGGACAGAGAGAGAGACAATCAATTTTATTTAATTTTTCACATGGCTTTCATTGCTCCGACACTTCACTGTGTACGTGGTGCTGGGATTTGAACATGCATCTTCCTGCATGCCAGGCAAGCACCATAATCACTGAGCCACCGCTCCTGCCCAACCTAAGTCTCAGTAATGACAGCATCTCCTGTTACTGCAGACTTACTGGATTCAAGGCATTGTCTTGAACACTCACTCCACCATCTATTATTGAATCCTCAACACACCCCCATGTACAGGTGACGTGACTATCCCCAGTTTACTCAGGAAGAAGCTGAGGTCTAGAGATGGTTAAACAGTGTGCTCAGGTCACGTAGGTTGACAGTCACAACACTCTGCGACCTTTTCCACTAAGGTCAACACGATTCAATTGCATGTTGTTTCCCTTTGCTTGTTTCCCAGATCATTCAGAAATATCAGGGAACAATGAATTATACAAAAACAGATGAAAAGAAAGAGAGAGAGTGAGAAAAACTCTACCCAGAAAGCCAAGATCTGGGTTTGAGTTCTGGTTCTCTGCTAACCAGCCAGGTACAAGACACCTCTCTGAGTTCATTTCTGAGACTGAACCGTCAGTAACATCGTCTTCTTGGGATTGTTGAGGCTCTTATGTGAAACCACCTAGCAGAAAGCCTCACGGGAATGTTTCCCCTGGGGGCTGAGAAGTTCCTCAACAGCAAAGCCAGGTGTGGCTGTGAACCACCACGCCATTCATTTTTGATGCACAGGGAAGTTGTCAGTCTCCACTGTTTTCACTTCAAAATGAGATGATGGCGCAATCTAGAAATAAGAGGACAGAAAGGAGGGCTGGGAATCACACAGCCAGCGTGTCTCGGTGCTGCTGATGGCCTCCTTCTTTGGCTGCTGTGCACCTTGCTTCAGGCACTATCTGTTTATTTATACTTGCCCTGCAAACTCTCTGGCAAACCAAGTGCCTCTTGTGTACACTTTGATACTTGCAGAGGGAGCCTGACAGAGCTCTCTGTTGGAATGCCCTAGCATTTAGGAAGGGCACAGACCAGGTCCGTCCCCAGTGTTCCCTGAGCTGCTCAGATCTCCCTGGCTCCCGGAGGGAAGGATGGGAAACATAGGTAGCCAGTAACCCCCCCATGTGACATTTACTATGGGGCTTCTGTCCAGGAAGGGGCGCTGTAATAATAAGAGAGGAAAGGGCTGGAGCGGTGGCTCAGTGGTTACAGCTTTGGCCTGGCATGTGTGAATATGAGGGTTCGAACCCCAGCACCACGTGTACAACAAAGTGTTGGAGCAACAAAAGCCACATGAAAAACTAAATAAAGTTGAGGCTCTCTTTCTCTCTCTCTCTCTCTCTCTCCCCCTCTCTCTTTAAAAAAAATAAATAAATAATAAGAGTAAGAGAGGAAAACCAGGATGGGCTGGGATCGCTGTGAGCCTCCACTTGGCCCTCCTCTATGATGCTGAGGTGGAGGGCTGGGTGGGCAAGAAGATACAGAAGGAATCCTCGCAGCTCTCCTGCAGCTTCTCCTGCAGCTTCCCCGGAAGCTGACTTGCGTCTTGGAGGCAGGAAGATACAGAGGGCTGTACTCCCATGAGTCCCATGAGGCATGTCTTTCCTTCCCTGAAGAGGCTTAGCAGAGTGTGCTGGGGAGGCCTAGGTGGACAGACTGCCAACCTAGAGGAGCACTTCAGGGGTCTCAGTTTTGGGGGAGGGTGGGAAGAGCTATGCTAAGTGGAAATGAACAGGAGGCACGAAGCAGGATCTGAAGGGCCACACAGCTCTGTCTCCCTCTAGAAACTCAGGTGGCATCTCATGGCAGGAGGGCATCCTGCCTCAGGAAAAAGGGGGGGGTGCTGGGGTCTGAAGGAGGGCCTGGTGGCCTAGAGACCCCTCCCCTCTAGCACAGCTGCCACACTATTTGCAGAGTGCTGACTTCAAGATAAACAGTGGTGGCCGTGTAAACAGGGCTGTACTGTCCCTCCAGGATGTACAGTTTTACTCTTTGGCTGGTTTTCTGTCTTTTTTTTTTTTTTTAATATGTCATCATGGAAGGGGATAAAAGCTGATGTGGGAGCTCTAATTTAAGGACAAAAGTCTTGTTAGTGGGGAGTTTTGCTTTCATATTTTTTTGAGGTGGGAGAAGAAGAGTTTACCCAACACAATCAGGAAGTGATGTCTTATTAATGGGCAGTTTTGTGGGGTTCCTCTACAATGCACACTTAGGAATGAGGGAAGAAGGAGAATTTCCATCCTAAAGAGTCATTGATCTAAATCTGGATTTTTCCACCTTGGCACTAATTGACATTTTGGATCAGATGATTTCTTCTTGTGGGGGTCGTCCTGAAATTTGCAGGGTGTTTAGCAACTTATTCAACCCTGACCTCAACCCCCTAATTGCCAATAGTACCCCCAACCCTGTGGTGATAATAAAAAAAAGTCTCAGACTTTGCCAAGTATCACCCAGGGGACAAAATTGCCTCCAATGAGAACTACTGATCTAATTGTTTCCTACCATTTTCCCCCTAGTGACTTGGCTTTACGTTTTTTGTTCCGTGGGTCTTTTCTAAGAGCCAAGGAATGAATCTGGCTTTTCTAAACAAGCCCTTAGCCCCTACTTGCCCTGCCCAGTCCAGAGCCCCAAGAAAGTTCTCTGCTTTGTCACCTGGACCGCTGCAGCTCATTCAGCAGTCTGGGCGTAGCCTAGACTAGAAGCTGGAGACAAAGGAGGGACAAAACTCTGGGAATTCGATTACTCACAGCGGGGGGAGTCCTGCATCTGCCTCCTTCCACAGAGTGCTGATTCACCCACATCTCAGGGGCATTCTTATACCCGGGGCACCTAGCATTTCTTTTGTGTGTCTGGCCTTTACCATTATATATACATGAGTATCAGGGAGAAAAGGGTTGATCCCAGGCCTCCCTTGGCCATCATTAAGAGTCACAACTCATTTCTATAACAAAAGACACGTTAATGAGAGACAAGATAAATTTATTTAATCAAAGTTTCATGTGACACAGGAGCCTTCAGATCAAAGTCCCAAAGATCCAGGGAAAAACCGTCTATCTTTAAGCCAAGGTCTTAAAGAGGAATGGACAGCCATGTAGAAATGTGACTGGATGAAAGATGGTGATCTAGTGTTAATAGACTGGTTGTCACAGTGGCGCTCCAGCAAGCCTGGCTGTTCAGACGCTTCTTGGCCTCTCTGTGCAGGTTTGGGCAGGAATAGGGACCCCTCTGGAATGGGGGTCTTATGACCTACGCTCAAAAGAGGTAGGTCAGAGAATTTCTTTACAACCAGCTCTTACACAGCATGCTGGAAGAAGTTTAGAGTAATAATTTGGAGCTCTATGGGTGGCTTTGGAGGGAAAGGGGTGCTAATTTCTATGGCCCACCTCGAGGAGGAATTCTGGTTTCTATGGCTTGCCCCAGGGAAGAATGAGAGGCAAGAGGAGAGCAGGAGGTCGCAGAGAAACTGCCTCCAAGCTGCAGCTTCTGAGGCCCTTGCTTTGGGGAATTGTTTTGAGCCCCAACAAGAGAAACAGGAGCAGATTATGGAGTATTTCCTAAGCTAATCGCATGGTTCTTTAATGAAAGGAAATAGCTTCTCAGCTGAGCGGGGAAACCCTCGTTCTGGTGCCCCCGATCCAGGCTCCTGTCGTGGGGATCATGGGAAGGATAAAGGGAGCAGCTGCTCCACTCTGCACCTTCTCTGCCCTTTTCAGGGGTGCCCAGCCCTGCTTGCCCTGGGACAGGGACCATTTCCTTCTGCTAGCAGAAGCCTCCAAACCTGCCATTGGGTGTGACTGGGACATGAACGCTTTGTGACAACCCCAGCAAAGGATGACATTAGGTGACAGATAGAGGCTGGGAGTTGGAAAGGGCCCTGAGGAAGTCCATTTTTTTATTCCCATCCCTTCAGCTGCTGCCTGGAAGTGAGAGGGAGTGTGACTGTCCCCTTCTCCTGCTGTGTACAGCTGCTGGGGAGCCCACTGCCTTAAGCTTGGACGGGCGGGGACACAGTGGTGACCAGGAGAGGTTGGCTGGAGTCCCAGGACAGGGCTGCAGGAACTCCCTCTCCCTGCAGGGCCTCCCTCAGTCAGCACAGTCCCTGGGAGGTGCTTTTAGGAAAGAGTCCCTGTGGGACCATAGGTGAGAGGGATGCGAGGGAGGGTTAGGGGCAGGAAACAGCTGGGCCGCTGCTTCCCTGGAGAGGTTACTCATGCAGCAGATTCCAGGATGTGAGGGCCTGGGCACCTTTCCTCTTTCCACTACTGGAGAGGGAGGGAGAGAAGAAGCCCACAGCGAGGTTGGACACTGGTCTGTTGGGAGCCAGGGCAATGAGGGACCAGGCAGGAGAGAATCTCACTGCCCTCTTCTCTCCAGACTTTGACTTCTTGGCCACTGTGGAGGTTCTAAGTGCCTCCACCTCCCAAAACTACCCTATGAAAATCAAGTGGCCGCATGGAGGAAACAGCATGGGGAGGGGGGGGTCAGGTAGAGGAGTGAGGGCCAACCTAGAATCAGGGTCTGAGCACCGCCTTCCCAGGTAAACCAGGATGGCCATCTATTACACATCCACTACTTTAGACTA
>PVKS010013883.1:0-49676 GCA_004027875.1 Aplodontia rufa | reverse complement strand
TGGTCTAGTAACATGAGTTAAATCCAGATAAGATGTAATGATTTACAATCTAATACTTTTTTTTAGAATTATAAAGGGAAAGGGAAGGGAGGGATAAGGGAGGGTAATTGGGGGGGGCACTCCTGGAGATAATTGCAATATCCAGAATATTTACACATTTTATACACATTTTATATTATTTTGTTAAAATCGTGTAAGGTTGTTCAAAAAATAATAATAAAAAAAAAGATTCTTATAAAGCAGGCACTGAGAAAAGCACCAACATCATTGGTTAAACTGTATGTAAAACAGGCATTGAAACTAAGCACCAAAGTCATTGAATAAAATCTATGCAAAACAGGTAGCAAATCTTTCCTAGTTCCCATCTGTGTCCACCCCCACTTCTTGGTTTTCTCGCCTCTGGGACAAAGATGTTGCTCCCACAGGTGAGCCTCATGGTCGTTTGCATTGGAAGGCCCTGAGCATGCCCATTAATGGCTCTCTCTCTACCTGCTAGCTTCTAGGTGTGGTTGAGGGCACATGGTCCTGACTACCCAGCCATTTTACTATCTGTCCTAATCTTTTTCAACAACAGGGAAGGGTTTAATATATTGTGGACTGTGTGTGCAAAGGGAATTCTAAGTGAAATGACTGTGGGCATAAACTCTTAGAATTTGTGCGGCTGAGTTTTAATTTGATTTCCCTTACTCTTCAGATATGTGAACTTGGATATTTTATTTAAGCTAGTCTTTGATTTCTTTGGCTACAAAATGAGAATAATATCAATCTTTTAAGGTTATTGTGAAGATTAAACCATAAAAAGAGAATGCAAAGTACTTAGCACAAGGCTGGTTTTAGAAAACACTTTGTTTTTATAACTTTACTATCATATTATATAGGAAAATATTTACTGACATGGAAGGTTCACTTTATAATTATGAATGGAAAAGAAAGCTTAAAACTCTTTTGTTAACATACTAAATATTTATTATTTAAAAATCACAAATATGTTGTCATGAAAATCTGGAAGTTACACCAAAACACAGAAAGCATCACCTTCAATTTATCTTCTATGGATATTTTTTGGTAATAACAAAATAGAATTCTATCCAAAAAATAAAGAAACTAAATGTAGATGGAGTATATAGCAGGAGCCAAATTGCTTGTAGATCATGAATCTCCCCTCTCCTACATTTTCAATATGGGCTGAAATGTATCTTCAGTTATGCTTATAAAAATGTGAAATTTATGTTCCAAGAAACTAGCCTTCTATGCCAGCAAGTATACATACCATTCCCAGAAACCTTTGGCACATCTCTTGTGTTACTTCAGATGGAAAATGTGTACCTGTAGACAGAAATTTGCATGTGTTTTACTTTTGTAATTGCAGTGCTAATCTGTAACTTTGCTGCTCCTTCTCTTGACAACTTCCCTTGAAGAGCTGCTGTAGACACTTCCCATACAATGTCTACAGTACTCTGCCCTCAGAGACTCTCCTGACTGCAAGGATCCAAGAGAAAGCATTGAGTCAATATACGGTGTCAGTGCTCAGTCACTCCATTACCCTGCAAACTGCTGCTTTCATATGTTGTAATTCAATGTCCATATCATTAAAAGCTAATTTAGGCTTGACTTTAAAACCTTTTTGTAAAAAGGTGGGCTCTGAAATTTTCATAAGTAAATTAAAATACACCTCTATCTTCACAAAAATGTGTATAACTTTCCCTGTGATTTCAGTATTTTCACCAAATTAAGATGTTCTAGTTCTTAATATGTTACTACTAATAACCTGAATCACAATAAACATTAAGCCAATCATATAAGTTTCTCATATGATTTGTTATATGAGATAAGGAGTACTAAAATAGAATGCTCTTTTCCCACTTTGAAAAGGGAAGCAAGCATGAAACTCCACAGATATACCCATTTGCCAACTCTAACTTTCCTATTAGCTTATCATGTTTTTCTATAACATAAAATAATGGTAATATTGGAGCATTTGGCGTCCACCAGGAAGCCTTGCATGTTAACTTCTATTCATTCCTCATCTCTTATGAATCTTCTTCAATCCTTCATATAAAGACCTTTGATACCATTCTACTGTTCCCTCTTTCTCATGATCACCACCAGCTAAGAAGCTTATACTTTTGAATGATAAAAAACATTATCCATTGATCATGAGAAAGTCAGGCCACACTTAACAGTTTAGACATTGGAAGGAACCCCAACACAGATCACTTGGTTCTAGTTTTCAAATATTACATAAAATGGTCTTTGAAGTCTGAGGAAATATATGGCAAAGAGGACACTAAAGTAAAAATCAGTCTCCAACACTACTAGAAATTATCTATGTGATCTTAGGAAAGCTATTTGATATTTCTGCATCTTAGTTTTTCTTATTAAAATTGGAGAAACTATAGAAAATTATCAGTAGGATTAGTCCCATTTCTAAAATTCTGTGGTTCTACATGCATTTGAGTTCCTAGGAATTAACTGTACAAACCAATTTTAAAGTTAAACCTGAGCTGAACCAACATAATTCTGTTTATAGCTTAATTATTCTATGTAGGGTTAATTTTTGTACATTTCATTGCAAAAATACTAAAGTGTTTTTACTAGAGAAACTATATTTGACACTATTTTGATGATGTATGTATCAGATTACTTTTCTAAAATAGGAAAAAATATTTATTATTTTTTTTCTGGTACTGGGAACTGAAATCTTGAGTGCTCTACCACTGGACTACATCTATAGCCATTTTTGTTTTTTATTTTGAAAAAAGTCTTACTAAATTTCCCAGGCTGTCCTTGATCTTGCCATCCTCCTGACTCAGCCTCCTAAGTAGCTGGAATTACAGGCATGTACCACCCTGCCTGGATAGGAAAAATTCTTAAATTTAGTCTCAGGATTAGACAAATGATGAATATTTGATTATCACTTTTCTAAATATGAGGAAATTGGGTCACAGAGCAGTTAGTTAACTTGTCCAAGGTCAAGCATGACTCTAACTGCCTTTCACTGCTATATTTCTATTTTTAACTACCAAGGTGTTACAATACGATGAAGATGACAAAAACAATGATTACTTATATTTCTAGCATATATTCTCAGCATTTAATGCAAACTTAATTTATCATATATCCATTTGCTGAAAAACTAATTTGTGATGTATCAGATATCCTAGTAGCTACTAGAAAAACACTCCCAGTTAATCAAAGTGTACATTCCAGTGATAAAAGATTTAAAAATAGGCAAAAATTAATAAGAAAGAAATAATTACAGATGTTTATAAGTGTTATTAAGGACAGTGATAGGAATAATAAGTTGGATTTGGATAAATTAGATGAAGTTTTCCCTTAACCCACAGAAGTCATCTTTCACAAACTAAAAGGTGAGTTAGAATAAGCAGTTCACTGAGCCATATGTGAGTATTCTAGGTGGAGAAAGGAGAAATCTTGCTTGGAAACAGAGAAGCACCTCACATTAGGAAACCTGAAGGAAAAAAAAAAGTAATGAACATCAAGAAGTCGAAGGCCCAAACATACAGGGATTTTAACTATGACTAGAATGTAGCTTTTATTCTAAATGCTATGAGAAGTCATGAAAAATATTTAAGTGACATGATCATAATTGTGCTCAAAAAATCACTCTCTTCATCTTCCAATAATAGAAAAGTAGGTAATTTAGACAAACCACCCGAGCTCTAAGTAAACCAGCACATGCATGGGCTACAACTCAAACATGAATTATCTTAATTCCAAATTGTACTAAAGTGATCCTGGAAAGCTAGGGACCCCAAGTGCTTGGCAAAAGATAACCAAACCACGGGAGGACAACATGTTTATCTTAGTTTTGATTTCTTTCTCTGCAATTAAAATTCCAGTTACTACACTTTGAGCACAGAACATAAACAGGAACACTAAAAATCATACACAAACCACCAGAAAAAAAGAAAAGAACTATGGGAACTTCATATATTGGGATCTTATTTCACAGACTTTGCACTTAATGTGTTCTTTTCTACATTAAAGATTTTAGCCAAAAATGAAAAACATTTTATAACAACAGATTTGGAGAAGAATAAAACAGAAAATGTTAATATTAAAGACAATAACTGAAATAAAACCATGATGATGGATTTAACAGCATATTTTACATGGATGAATAGAGAACTAATAGTCTAGAAGTTGGGCAGAATAAAACATCCTGAAAAAAACACAGGAAGACAAAAAGAACACTCACTTGTGTGAGATCCTCCTTCATGCACACATTAAAGACAGAATCTATAGTGCTCTTAGTTTTAAGATATATAAAATAATATTTCCTGGAAGAAATAAGACAAAGAATGGAGCCGAGGCAATACTTGAGAGAATTTTCCAAAAGTATTGAAAGGTAAAAGACCCACTAATCCTCAGGGAAGACAAACACACACATACACACTAAATTGAAGCTAAATAAAGTTAAAGATAAAAATCTCTAAAGCAGCTGGAGGAAAAAAAATCAAACTTATCTTAAAAGGAGAAACAACTATCACCTGACTTAGGAAGTAAAAAAAATTGAGGCAAGATAATGAAGTAAAATCCTTAAAATGTTGGCAGATAATAACTGCTCATCCAGAGACAATAATTACAGATCCTGCAATCACTAACATATCGTAAGAGGATATAAAGAACAACTTTATAGTGATTCATTTGCAAGTGTAACAAACAGGTGTAGAACAACACCAATTAAACAAGAATGGCATAAAAGGAAATAGAAAATCTATGTATTCCTATAATGCTTAAAGACATTGATTCCATCAATTAAGTTTGGCACAGATAATTTCACTATGGAATTCTGAACACTTAAGGATTAAATAATGCTGATAACATACCATCTATCCTACAAAATTTAAAAAGGAAAAATAACCAAACTTAGTTTTTGGAGAGCCCATATTATTTAGATTCTAAAACTCAACAGAACATTATAAAAATTCTAGACAAACTCCATGAAAAATTGTCACATGAATAATTTTTTAAACAACTTTAGCAACATCTGAGAAGGAAAAATCATTACCAAATTGTGTTTATTCCATCAATGATTTCTAGTTCAGTGTAGAAATTTCATTAACATAGGTCTCCATATTTACAAAATAAAGGAGAATTAGGATTGTTTTATCACACAAATATTAGAAATTCAATCAATATAATTTTCTATACAGATTGAAAAAGAAAGAAAATTGTGTGATTCTCTCATCAGATGCAGATGAAATGATAAAATTCAATTAACTTTTTTAAGAAAATTTGTCTTCTTAACAATTTAGTTTTCCTAATCTGATAAAGAATATCAACAGAAAACTTGCACCAAGCATTAATCTTTTTTTTAAATTTTTTTTATTTTTGAACAACCATACAAGTTTTTAACAAAATAATATAAAATGTGTATAGATTCTGGATATTACAATTACCCCCAGGAGTGCCCCCAATTACCCACCCTTATCCCTCCCTTCCCCTTCCCACAATGTCTCTAAAACAGGATTATGTTGTATAGCATTACATCTGATCTGGATTTAACACATGATAATAGACCAACTTTCTCACTGGCCAGGGTCTAGTCCCAACCTCCACCACAGATGAGTGGAGACAATCGACCATTAGTTATCTGGGTTAAGCTGATTTTACTCAGTATAATTTCTTCCATAGCCATCCATTTACCTTCAAAGGTTGCAATATCATTGTTTCTAATTGCTGTGTAAAATTCCATGGTATAACAACCCAGATGTCCCTCACTGGATGAATGGAACCAAGCATTAATCTTAACAGTGATGTTGGAATAATCTTCTTTGAGATCAGGAAAAAAACACCAGTACCTACCATTAGCACTATTGTACTCAAATGTGCTGGAATTCATATCCAGTGTAGCAAAGCAAGAAAAAGAAATGGACATGAAAAAACTGGGGAAGAAAATAAAAAATAGTCCTTGTGTAGTAAGGAATTGTCCTCCAAAGAGAGGTCTGTGCTCCACCTCTTGGGAGATAGCCTTGAAACACTTGGAATTTCCATAGCGTAAGTGTTTTTGTAATTCATGGTGGATCCCTCAGACCCCACTTTATTTTTCAGATGCTAGTGAATTGATTCCTGTCAGCCCAACCTGGAAGGGTGGCAAGAGATGATTCTGTAAATCATGCCTGCACAGTGAAGACCAGGAAAAATTACAGACAGAGAAGCTCAGGTAAGCTTCTGGTTGATGATACTCTGTGCATATTATCACATATGACCAAGAAGAGGCAGTGTCCTCATGACTCCGCTGGAATAGGACAACCGATGGTTGTTCCTTCCCAGACCCTCCCTATTGTCTCTTCCTTTGGGTGGTTCTAATTTGGGTCTTTTCCCTTAATAAACATGATTGATAGTAAATAGCATTCAGCAAGTTCTGAGTCTTTCTATCAAATTTACAAACCTGTGGTTAGTTTTGGGAACTTTCACTTAGTGTCAAAAGTTTTGGATAAACTAGGCAATGTGGGAAGCTGTGCCCTTGACCTCCAGTTTGGCTAACTCTAGATATTATTCACAAATTATGATTGTGCACATAAAAAGATGGTAAACTTATAAGTTGTTAGGTTAATGAGTTTAGCAAGATTTGTATGTTCATAATCTATGTAAAAATATTAACTATATTTGTAATATTAACAAACTCAAAATTTAAATTAAAAATAGCATTCTCAGTAACATCAAAAATATCATCTAAGACTGGAAATGTAGTTCACTGGTAGAGTACATCCCTAGAGTATGCACAGCCCTGGGTTTGTTCCCCAGCAGTGCAAAAAAGAAAAAGAAAAGATAAAGAAAAAATATTTATAAATAAATTCATGTATATGTAAATAAGCATACATAATTATAATATATAAAATCTATTAAAATTAATTGATTTATTAAATTTAATTTATTTATGTGCATAAATATATGTAAAGAACATTAAATATATATATATATTTAATAACATTAAATATATTTAATAACATTAAATATATATATGTAAATTATACCTAACAATAAAAGTTCCAAAAAGGTGGAGGAAAACTTCTATGGAGAAAGTCAGACATTTTTAAGGGAAATGACCTGAATGAATTGAGAAATATATTCAGAATTTTAAATTGAAGACTCAATACTTTTATAGATGTATTCAAAAATTGATCTATACATTCAATATAATCTCAACTTATACTAAAGCTAGTTTTATATTCTATTAGCCAATTTGAATGTATAAAGCAAAACACATAACCTAGGGTAGCCAGAATACACACAGAACAACCCTGGGTAGCAAAATTTGTTGAAAGTAGGTAGGTCAAACTACTACTATCATAGATATAGACAAATTACAAAAATAGGACCAAGTTGGAAGTTCAAAGACATGTTCACTTATATATTGATTTAGGACAAATGTCCAATGAGAAAGCAGTTGAGAGAAAATAATTGCTTAATAAATGGTGCTGGAACAATCAAATATCCATATTGACCTTCACACCAAAAATCAATTCTGGATTTAGTTGTAAAAACTAAGACAAAAAAACTTTAGAGAATAAAATAGGAGGACACCTATGATTCTACAAGTCATTGTGTGACTGCCTGAAGGGCTTTGTGTCTATGGATGGTTATGTCACTGTGTGTCACGTGCTTTGCATAGGTGTTTGTATGAGTGCAAGCACGTGCTGTTGTGTGCACAGTCTGTATACGCCTTAGGGGGAGCTGTGATTGTACATATAGTTCCTTGGCTCCCTGTATACCTTGGAGTTGAGTGTGGCTGCTTTTCGGTGGCTCACTGATACAGACAGAGGGTGGCTATGTGAGTGGCACTATTTAGTTCTGTAAGTATGACTGTGGATGTGGGGATTTGGGGGCCCAGGTGACCTGGCGGGACCATCTGCAGAGGTGGCTCAAATGCTGAGGAGCTGTTCCTTTCAGGACAGATGACAGTTATGTCCTTCCCACCTCCGTGGCCATCTTCTTCCTCACTGGGGAGAGGAATAGCCTGGCTTTGCCCTCCTGAAAAGCTTTTCAGTGGGGAAAGTTCACCTTGCCAAACTCTTCTTTAGGATCTCATGATAAGAAAATAAATTTTTTTAAGAGAGAAGGACAGTGAGAGAGAGAGAGAGAGAGAGAGAGAATCAGTTTTATTTAGTTCTTTGGGTGGCTTTCATTTCTCTGAGACTTCATTGGGTACATGGTGCTGGGGTTTGAACTTGCGTACTTGCGCACACCAGGCAAGTGCCGTAACCACTGAGCCACCACTCCAGCCCAAGAAAATAATTTTTAAACAAATAAAAGCACTAAACCATAAAAGAAAAAAGTATTTGAGCACATTAAAGTCAAGTACTTCTATTAATCAAAAGTCATCATTAAAGAGATAAAAGGCAGGCTGGAGTGGTGGCTCAGCAGTTACAGGCTTGCCTGGCAAGCTCAAGGACACCGGTTTATAACTCAGCACCATGTACACAATGAAGTGTTAGAGCAACAAAGGCCACATGAAACACTAAATAAAAATTTTATTTCAAAAAAAAAAAGAGATAAAAGTCAAGCCGACTGGATGAGAGAAAATATTTGCAATATACATACCTGTCTTAGTCTGTTTCTATTCCTATAACAGAATGTTTGAGACTCAATAATATATATAAAGAAAAGAAGTCTGGGTTATACTTCTTTAGGCTGCAAAAATCCAAGAACAAGTTGCTGAATCTTATGAAAAGGCATGTGCTCCTTCAAATCATGGTAAGAAAATGAAACAGGAAGCAGGTGCATGTGGAAAAGAGAAAAAGGAGCCAAATTCCCAGAATAACTATCCCATTCCCATAACAAAAATCATCAATCTATTCATGAGGCCTCTTCCACCTTGACCCAAACACAAGCCCCACCTCCTAATACTGCCACAATAGTAATCAAATTTTGACAGGAGTCTCAGAAGGGACAAACCATATTTAAGCCATAGCAATGCAGAACCAAGGGGCTGGTAGTCTGAACATATAAAGAACAAATCAATAAGAAAAGTCAGACAACCCATTAGGAAATTAGACAAGAGATTTGAATATGGACATCACAGAAGAGGATATTCAAATGACCTTTTTCATATGACAAAATGTTATTGGTATTAAAGGAAAAATAGATTGAAATCACTATGAGGTATCAGAAGTGGTAAAAAAAAATAATAGAGCATAGCAAAGGTGTGAGCTAACTAAAACCCTCATGGCCTTTTTTTTTTTTTAAAGAGAGAGCAAGAGAAGGAGAAAATCAATTTTATTTAGTTTTCATCTGGCCCTTGTTTCTCCACCTTTAGTTATATATGTGGTTATGGGGTTGGAACCAGGATCTTCACACAAGCCAGGGGAAGGTTAGGTAAATGGGATAATCACATTGTAGTAACATGACATTATCTCCTGGTTAAATATAAACTTGACAAGTCAATCCACTTATAGGTATACACCAAATAGAAATAAACACACATGTTCCAGGTAGTGGTGTGTTGAAGTCAGCTCGCACCAGCTTACAAGAGCTGTTTGTACATATCTTTTCCCAGTTCTATCATGCAGTGACTTCACGTTGGTGGACTGATTTTTTGCTACGTGGGAGAATTTATACCATAGAAATAGGCAAGTGCTATACACAGGACTTTTGTCCCTGAAGAATCAGTTGCTAAACATTTACCAGGAAAATGTACAAGAATGCTGTTAGAACTATCATTCATAATATGCCCACACAGAAACTATTCAAGTATCATTCAATTGAAGGATGGGTAAATAACTTATAAATATTTAACAATGAACTACCATATGCAGTAAAATGAGTAATCTGAAACTACCCATAGCAACAAGGTTACCTCCCAAGCACAGTATTGAACAGCATTAACAAAGATCAATAAACACCAAAGGATTTCTCTGGTGTGATTCCATTTATATAAAGCTCAAAATTGTTAAAGGTAGACTATAATTTATAGGAAAGGAAGCTGAAGAGATAAAAGTTTGAAGAAAAGCAAGGAAGTGATAACTCTAGATATTAGGAAAACAGTGATATTCAGAAAGAAAAATAATTGTGATTGGGAATGATGAGAGAGTAAGTGCTTCAGTAGGGCTGACAGTCAGCTATTTCTTCATCATAGCAATGGTTGTATGGTGTTTCTATGCTGTAAAGCTGAATATTTGACTTTCAAATAATGGTATATAAGGAACTGTAGTCAATAATAGTGCTACCTCCAGGATGAGGATAAACGAAAAGCTCTTGGAAACACATGTGGAATACAGTAAGCATTGATTACAGATGAACAAGTGGTAGTATCGGTAATAATAGCAGTAGCAGAAAAAAACGGGATGTTCAAGTAGAACCTGCTCAAGGAAATGGTAATCTTGATACAAAGGAGTTAGAATGGTATTTCAATTGAATATGAGTAATAAAACATGCATTTTATATTTATGTCACTTTCTTCTCTAATATAGGCCAGATCTAGTGCGGGCAACCAGTTACGTCGAAATGAATAAGACAAAGCTCCTGCCTTTGAAGCCAAAGCCTAGCAGAGATAGTCCATTCATTCATTTATATATTTCATAGACATTTGCTTGGTCTCTGTTATGTACCAGGTCTAGAACTATAAGTAACTATTTCAAGGAATATTCATGCAATCTGAGAAAGACACACAAGTAGGCACATTAAAATATTAATGCGATGACAGAGAAAAGTGCACAGTGCAATGGGGAAATGTGCTAGCTATAAGCCACCTGCAGCATAAATGAAGTGTCAAATACTCTAAATGAAATCATTCTACCTCTATCCCATACTTACACTAGTTAGAGACATTGAACAGCTAAAATTTACACCTTATAACTCCCTTGCAGCAAGAGTTCTGAGTGCAAATTATGCTCTTAGTGAATGCATTCATGACATGCAGAAGGAAGAATTGATGTGGAGCCATATTTTTGTAATAATTGCCCTTTCTGCTGATAGGAGATATAAAGTGACAGGTTTCCCTGGGGTAGTATCTGCTATAATTTGAATGTGCCCCCAAAGCTTTGTGTTTGGAAACTTAATCCTCAATTCAACAGTGTTGACAGGTGGAACTGTTAAGAGTGATTAGGTCGGGCTGGAGCGGTGGCTCAGAGGTTTCGGTGCTTGCCTGGCAAGCATGAGGACCCAGGTTCAAACCCCAGCACCATGTACACAACTGAGTGTTGGAGCAACTGAGGCCATGTGAAAAACTAAATAAAGTTGTTTCTCTCTTTCTGTCTCTCACTGTCCCTCTTTCTTTAAAAAAAAAAAAGAGTGATTAGGTCAGAAGTGCTCTGCCCTTGGGAGTGAATGTCATTATCATAAGTGGATTAGTTATTGTGGGAGGAGGTTCCTCATACAAGGCTGAGTTCTGCTCATCTTTTCTTCTCTTGTGCATATGAAATCTTCTAACATCGTATGACACAGCAAGAAGGCTATCACTAGATACAGGTTCCTCATCCTTGGACTTCCCAGCCTCTAGAACTATGAGCCCAAAACATTTTTATTCATTATAAATTGCCCAGCCTCATGTATTCTATTATAGCAGAACAAAACTGACAGAGATAATATTCCTAGGTCCATTCACCATTTTCCTGGGTATCAAGAATTATTGGGGGCCCCATCAGTTTTGTGAACTGGCTCCCTGATCTCTGGATTAGTTTAGGTATCCATTTCCTTTTTACCTCATTGTTAAGAAGCAATCAAGGCAGCAATAGTACCTGCTATTGCCAGCACAGCTCCAGGAGTGCCCTCCAGTGTAACAAAGCCTATGGTGGAACAATTGTGTCTTTTTTCTATAATGTTCATGAATGTCCAGCTTGTACCAGCCCCTTCAATCCTTTTGATGGTTTCTTGTTACCGCCCTATGTTTAACCTCTACCTCTTTCTGTTTTGAGTGTTTCTATTTTGAATTGTGAAATAGTACAGATGAAAGTGTGTTTTCATGTACTAAAAATCCACTGGAATAAAGAAGTTTATTATTTCTCAATGTAATTAACACCAAGATAATGTCTATTGTCCTTATTACCATTTTTCTTTAGGGGATCCTACTCTGTATCTGCAGGTGTCAGTGCTACAGATATACGACCCAAAACAAATAAATACATATTTTCTTACTGATAGTTACTACATAGAAATACAACTTTCCTTTTGCAAAGAATACTTTTTACCTTGCTGAACCTGAAGAGTAGTATATGCTTTGATAGTGCTGAAAATACTCATGCTGTGTATTTTACTGCCAGGAAACACCTGGCATCAAAGTAGTGGTTGACTCAACCAAACAAGTGAAATATAGGCTCATAAGTTGCATACTTTTTTGAAGGATGCAGTAGACTAAACAAATAAATACAACACACACACTCCCACAGAATTTATTCAAGGAATTGTGAGAATTGCAATGGAAATTTTCCCAGAAGAAACCTGTTTCTTGAATGCTCAAGAGCTAAGAATAAAGTGAATCGGCAAATGCTGATTCACCAACACATTTCCTTGAAAACCATGAACCCCCTGAGCACAATAAGAAACCATCCAGGTAGAATTCACTCCCAAGCTTTCTAATCAGGGGAAAAAATATCTCACCAGTCAACAAGGTAGTAGTTTTTGTCTTATATTATCCACACGCATACCCTTAGATGTGGAGAGTCATTTTATCATGTTTTCTCCCCTTGAGCGGGATTCAGGGGAGAAAAATAAAGCATAGCTCTTGTGCACAGTAAGCAGTCGAAGAGTGTCTCTTGGGGCTGGAGCAGTGGCTCAGCGGTTATAGCTCTTGTCTGGCATGTGCAAGGATGTGGGTTCAAACCCCAGCACCATGTACATGCCAAAGTGTTGGAGCAACAAAAGACACATGAAAAATTAAATAAAATTGATTCTTTCTCTCTCACTGTCCCTCTCTTGCTTAACAACAACAACAACAATGAGCACCCTTGATTGTTAGCTATGTCCCAAAATACAAGCCAGCCAGTACCTAGCTTCTCTGGAAGGACAGGAGTGCTTCCCATTTATTAAGCACCTACTATGTTCAGCCTGTGTCAGTCCTTGAGATACACTGCACTCTAATTCTCATAGAAACCCTGCAGAGTGGATCCAATTGCTGTTCCCAGTAAACAGAAAAGTGATTTTCGATAAGTCACATGACCAAAAGTTGCATCAGGAAGGTAAGCCAGAGTTGACTTCCTTTAGGAGTCATCATTGCTGTGCTTTGAGAACCACATACTTCAGATGTGACTTATATGTATCCAAATGTGCAGCTTCAGCCCGTGCTCAACTTCTCTGACAGTTTTCAGATGCTTCATGAAAGTCTCTGGAGCAGTTAAAGATAGCAGACTACTGTTTTCAGTAGAACATAATTTTTGGCAAAACAAGCCTAACACCTCCACTTGTATACTTCTTTTAGAGATTCAGGTTATAAGAATGCATGGTGTGGATGATAAGGCAAGACATATGCATTTCTTCCTAAGGTGGGCTTTGTGGTGTGTTAAAATCAATTTAAAAATAGGAGAGGTTCATTTGATGTATGTATTTATTTATTTGCCTATATTATGATGATGATGATGATGATGATGATATAGGGAATTGAACCCAGGAACTTTTTAAGGCTGAACTACATCCCCAGTCCTTTTCAGTTTTTATTTTGAGACAAGGTCTTCATAAGTTGCTGAGGGTCTAAGTTGCTGAGGCTGACCTTGAACTTGCAGTCCTCAAGCATCAGCCTCTCAAGTTGCTGGGATTGCAGGCATGTGCCAAGGGCCCAGCAGAAAGGATTTATTTTGACTCTTGGTTTCAGAGGTTTCAATCCATGGTCTCTTGGCTCAGTTGTCTTCGGGCACATGGTAAGGCAGAATATCATGTTGGGAAACATGTAGTAGAGCAAAACTGTTCACCTCCTGGAGGCCAGAAAGCAAAAAAAAAAAAAAAAAAAAAAAAAAAAAAAAAAAAAAAAAAAAAAAAAAAAAAAAAAAAGAAAAGAAAAAAAGAAAAAGAAAAGAAAAAAAAGAAAAAGGGAGGGGCCAAGTTTCCAGTATTCCCTTCCTCGGTGACCTCACTTCCTGCCATTGGGTCCCACATCCCAAAGACTCCACCTGTATCACTAGCACCACAGGCTGGTGACCAAGCCTTTAGAGCTTGAGACTTTGGGGGACATTTAAGATCCAAACCCTAATTGTGGCATAGGGAACCTTGAAGATGGAAGAATGAGGCATGGAAACAGGCACTACGATGGAATTATGCAATATATAGTGGGTTTAGTGTGGACTTCCAATTAATTCTCAAAGTGAAAAACCACAATGCTAACATGAATCAAGAGTTGAAATTCAAAGTTCATCAATTATGTCAATAAGCCCTATTTTGTTGAAGCTCTACTTCTCTTCCCTTTGGACATACAAATCCTAGTAACTTCAAAATTCCACAATACAGTGTAGAGACATTTTTAAAGTCTAGTGAATTGCATCAAATATCTACCAACGGATATTTGCCAGGGGGCTGTACTATTGCAGCTCATGATGTACACCCCACTTAAGTCATTATCAGTCCACGCACGCATCAAGCAATCAATTCTTTTTAACTCAGTGTCTACACATACCATTACTGTTTCCAAGATGAATTGCCATGCAAGAGAACAGTCACTTATTGAACTACAGGCAAAAATAAAAATTATGAAATCTTTATAAAAAGTTCAATATTATATAATTATTATAATTTCATATATTATAACAAATAATTCAAGATCTACTTGTGACACTTGAAAAACTAACTTTATTACACATTGGAGCTTTTATTTAATGATTCTAATGAGTATCTCTGAGGGTAGTCTGAGATTAACACCAAACCTTGATGAGCTCTTACTCCAGCATCTGCATCCAGGTAACATTAGTTCAGCTTGTTATGTTGGGATGGACACCATTGTGGACTCTTCATGTAGCCCTGAAGATATCATAAAAGTTGGGACTCTCTGATAACACATTCTCATCTATTGTCACACAGAAACAGCCTGCATGTGATTGTTCAGCATGTGTTTCCTTTTTCCTGGTTTATATAAAGAATTATTTGCATCTTGTGTTCTGGACGTGAAGGAAGAACCCAAATGTCAAGTGGCTGAGCTATAAATACTTTGGTTTATGGGCAGAGACAACAGCAGCCCAAAGTTACAGATTAATGTTTATGTCCTTCCAAAATTCAAGTTAAAATTCTAACCCCCAGCAGGGCTGGAGCAGTGGCTCAGTGGTCACGAAGTATGCACAAGGACCCAGGTTCAAACCCCAGCACCACGTACACAAAGTATCAGAGCAACAAAGGTCTCGTGAAATTTAAATAAAATTGATTCTTAAAAAAATAATCTAACCTCCAGGGTGATGATATTAAGAGATGGGTATCTGAAAGGTGATTAGGTCATGAGGATGGAGTCCCAAGAATGGGTTTAGTACCTTGAGAATATGAGACATGAGAGCCCAGCCTCTGCTCCCCAGCACTTGAGGAAACAAAGAGAAGATTGCTATTTGCAAACCAGAGAGTCGGCCCTCACCAGACATGACAGATGCCTTGATCTTGGGCTCCCCAGACTTCAGACTGTGAAAAATGAACGTCTGTTGTTTAAGTCACCTGGTCTATGGTGTTCTGTTATAACAGCCCAGTAGTCCAGCATTTCCTAAAACAAAGATCACGTTGCATCAATAAGTCATCTCTCTTTTTAGTTTTTCTTTACCACCTAATGAAGTATATGGCATTTACTATGGCATGTTGGGGGAGAGCTTCAAATAGGGTTGTGTAATAAAACATTTGGAAAGAGGTTCTTTGACTTATACATCTGGACTTTGAGACAAGTTTAGGGCACAGTTTTGCTTATTCCTAGTCATGTTAAAATAAAACTTACAAATTTATGACAAGCCAAACAGACCTTTGTCTTTTCATGAGTACTGTCAAGAACTTGAAGGGCAGTAGAGATTATAAAAGCAGTCAGTGTTGAGCGGCACTCCTTCCCACACACATCAATGTTTCAACCCTGAAAGTCACTGAAGAGACCACCTGATAGAGAATGCTGATGGACTCTGGGACACACCAGCCCCAGCCAGCAGGAGGAGCACTTGTTAGTGGCTGTGGAGCCACAAACAGTCCCTGTGTTTGGTTCTCATTTGCAAACTGCGTCTTTGCAATGTATAGGTCCAGATTCCATTGTTTTAACATAACATAGAGCCTCTGCATTTTCCAGTCAGGCAACTCTACTTTTGCTCCCGGGGAGGAAGTGGAACATTCAAGAAGCTACGCAGAGGGACACTGTCCCTGACTGTACCAGATCCAATGGCCAGCAGGTCAGTAACTTTTATCAGTTTGTTCGCATTATCACGGTAGAAAAAAGTTGAACTGGAGTTGGATCTGAATTTAAGTTCTACCTCTAACAAGGTTCTAAAAAGGTTTGTGATCTTGGAAAAATGTGTGACTTTGCGGATATCTGGTAGATCACATTCCCATCACCTCCTGGGGACTGGCACCCCCACACTGCCACCCTCTGGCCACGTAGCTATGTGGGGCTGCCATGTCCTTACAGGATGCCAGCCTCAAACTGTGGATGAGGGGTGGGGAGATGACCAGATCAGAACACTGGAGAATTGTTCTAATTCTGTTCAGTGGCAAAGAATATAGAACTTGGTTGCCATCAGAGACCATATTTGCCACCAAGTGAAGAAACCTGATCTGCATTACAACAACAAAACTAAAATCCAGGGAAAATTTAGGAGGAAAAAATAAAGCTATTACCTGGTTGCTTTCATATTGCCAAGAGTAATTCTAAAAACTCAAAAATATCTGTGCTTTTACTGCAGCTTGGTTATTTAATATCTGTTGCTATCCTCCAATAATAAATAGTTTGATCAGAATTTGGTCACTTGAAGCCAAGAATCCTGACTAAAATAAGATCTACTACTTAGCAGCTTTGCTGCATCTACTTGCACGGTTGAAGACCTTCCTCAGACCAGGCTGTTAACATTCCTGTAAATTCTACATTCCTCTGGGGCAGATGCACACTTATTTGGAGGAGCACAGAGGAAACCTGCAGAAGTACTTCACCCACATCACTGTAGAACTCAGGCTTGTTGAAAAGAAAGAGTCTCTGGGTTGACAAATGGTATGGGGAAGGAAAGTGAAGAGAACTGGCCACGTTGCCACTAACTGTAGCTGTGCTGCATTGGGGTTCCCTTACAGATGACATCTGTGTATGCTCCATTGCCTGTCAATGTCATGATTCAGCATGGGCCTCTTGTTGAAATCAGATTTCCTGGGTGAGAATTATATCTGCATTGGAGTTTCTACTTCAAAGAGTACTGGGACTAGAGCGGTGGCTCCGTGGTTATGGTGCTTGCTAGGGCATGCGAGAGGATGTGGTTTCGAACCCCAGCACCATGTACACAATGAAGTGTCAGAGCAATGAAAGCCATGTGAAAAACTTAGTAAAATTGATTCTGTCTTTCTCACTTACTGTCCCTCTCTCTCTTAAAAAAAAAAAGAAGAAGATGTATTAGTAGCCTCCTCTTGAGGGAGAAGCTATTCTGACCTGAACCCTCTTCTTCTTGCTTCTTCTATCAAGGTTATTAGTCTAACATCTTTACTAAACCATAATATTTGCCTCTATCTCATTGGAAAACCAGAACACACAAAAATCATGTCAATTTGAATTTACTTTGAAATTTTGACAATTCATTTCATTTAATTTGAAATTTTGTTTGGATGGAACCAGGTGTTGCCTATTTAGAATCTTAAGTTCATAAAAAGAAATTAATCCTTCAAGGAAACAACATTGAACTTTCTGAAATTCTGTTGTTTTGCCAAGTGCAGTGGTGCATGTCTGTAATCCCAGCAACAGAGGAGGCTGAGGCAGGAGGATCACAAGTCCAAGACAAGCCTCAGCAGTTTAGTGAAGCCCTAAACAACTTAGTGAGACCCTGTCTCAAAATAAAAAAGGGCTGGGGATGTGGTTCAGTGGTAAAGCACCCCAGGATATAATGCCCAGTAAGGGGAAAAAATCCAACCGCTTTGATTCAGCAAGTCACAAAAGTTTAAATTTTAGATGGTATCTGTTATGGTTTGAATGTGAGGTGTCCCCCAAAAGCTCATGTGTGACAATTCAGGAAAGCTTAGAGGTAAAAATATTGAGTTATAAGATCCTTCACCCAATCAATGAGTTAATCCCATGATAGGAATTAACTGGCAACTGAAGGCAGATGGGTGTGCCTGGAGCAGGTGGGTCATTGGGGGCATGTCTTTGGGGTATATGTTTTGTATCTGGAGTAGAAGTCTCTTTTTGTGTCCTAGAGCCATGAGTTGAGCCACTTCCCTCACACTCTTCCACAGTGATGATCAGACACCTTGAACCCCAAAGTATGGTGCCAGCAAATTATAAACTGAGACCTCTGAAACCGTGAGCCCTCAAAATAGACTTCTCCTCTAAAATTGCTCGTCAGGTCTTTTATTCTCAGCAAAGAAGAAGCTGACTGAAACAGTATCTATGTTTTTAAAAAAAGAACAGTTCAGCAACCTGATGAATAAAATCTAAGAGTTGTCCATCTACTTAAACAAGTTCCTGGATTATAATATCAGTTTGTGATATTTTGGTGATGTAATAATACACCCCTATTGATTTGGACCAAAAAAAAGACCTAAAGACCTGCTACTTATTGAACACTCAGAGTTTCAGGTATGGTTGGGTACTTTACACCTATTTATTATTTCACTTGATTTTAACAAAAAAGCATTCCAAGTGGGAAAATATAGTCCCTATTTTGCATATAAGAATTTGAAGTTCATAAGAATAACTCACCCAGTGCCACAAATAATTGTCAGGATTGAAAATCCAATTCTGTCTAATACCTGGCTCAAGCCTGTGCCTCATTAATGTGATGACTTTTTTATTTCTCAAAAGACTTATAACATCTTCATAGAATTTTTGAAAACCAAATGACATTATGTGTGCAAAGTCTCTTCAAAAACTGTAAAAAGAATGTACAAATAGTAAATATTATTACTGGTTCAGATAGTATCTGACAGAATTTTTCACTGTAGATTTAAATAAAAATGGTGTTGCTGGAGAATAGTAGTTATATTCTGAGCACACTTAGAAACATATCTTTACAGATGGTGTTTCAGTAATTCCGGATTTGAAATTACATTTTTTTTAATTACATTTTTAAAACCACCCGCTTATGCCTCTCCTAGTAGTTTTTCTCAGAACGAAGAGAAGATTAGTGTGCCGGTGTTGTTTCTCTATCCCTAAGGTTTTGCACCCCTGCCTTCTGGGTCTCAATTGTTCTCTTCTTGTACCCATTCATGTATTTACCATCTTACTCTGTTATTTACTCAATGCCCAGCTATCCTAATACCAGGATGCTGTCTATTTCACATTCTCAGAGTTGTTAAGAGAGTAGATTCTGGAGTCAGTCAGACCTGTTCAGAATTTTGCATCATCTCTTTCAAGATATGTTAGTACATCTCTCTATGCCTAGTTTTTTCCTCTACACATAAGGTCAATCAGTACTGACTTCAAAGTGTATTGGGCAATAATTTATATGACCGCTTCTTTTTTCTTTTTAAGAAAGAGAAAGACAGTGAGAGAGAGAGAGAGAGAGAGAGAGAGAAAGAGAATTTTATTTAGTCTTTTCATGTGGCTTTCTTTGCTCTGACACTTTGTTGTGTGTACATGGTGCTGCAGTTCGAACCCGCATCCTTCTGCTTACCAGGAAGGTGCTATAACCACTGAGCCACAACTCCAGTCCACGAGTGTTTCTTGTATCATGATGTAATGTTTTTTTGTTGATATTGTGGTACCTGTTGCTGTTTATAATTTTTCTTTTTTCATTTGTATTCTTCTTTTGCTCCTGGAGAATTCCTTTGTTCTCTTGTCATCGCTCCTGTAATTTCTCTTCCACACTCTTTCTGTGGTCAGTCTACACTCCCTCTCTCCCTTGTATGTTCTTTTTCTGTGGATCCACATCCAGTTTCCTTGCACAAGTTTTGCTTGCTTTTTCTTCTGTTACGTGCACTGCTGTTGTCTATAAACCTCTACTTGTACATTGTCTCTGGAAATCCTTGTAACACTTCTGGCTTCTGCTGAAGCCCAATCCACTGATTTCAGCTATTTGCATTTAGTTACTGAGCATTCACCACATGATCCAAGTTACTATTATTAATTAATGGCCAAGTGGTGGGAGTGTTGAATCATATGGAGTTTGACATGGAAAAATATGGTTTCAGTTCCTGGGTTTGCCATTCAAAACTGTGTATTGAATTTTGAAAACTTGCTTAGCCTTCCTGAGACTCCATATAAAATGGATGATGATATTATTGATTTTTAGGGGATTAAACAAGATACTGTGTGTTTTAAATAAAATTGTTTGTAAACTGGGAAAGTGCCACATGTACATTAGTTGTTATTCTCTTGGAATACATTACCATTTTAGAGAACAGAACATCATTCTAGGAGTAGTCTCCAGGAAGTCATTCCTCTAAGAAAGAAAGCAAATACATTTCTTTCTTCACAGTGTTTCCTATGACCTGGTTTTAAAGTGTTTTCTGACTCAACGAGAAGGCATTATGGTTTCTACTTTAAGACTGTTACTAGGAGACTGAAGTGGTGGCTCAGCGTTTACGACGCTTGCCTGGCATGACCTGGGTTCAAACCCCAGCACCACATACACAACTAAGTGTCAGAGAAACAAACTAAGCATCAGAGCAACAAACAGCATATGAAAAACTAGATAAAACTGATTCTCTTTCTCTCTTTAAAAAAGAAAAGTGTTGGGGCTGGAGTGGTGGCTCGGTGGTTATGCGCTTGCCCAGTGTGTGCAAGTACACGGGTTCAAACCCCAGCACCCACGTATACAACCAAGTGTCAGAGCAACGAAAGCCATGGGAAAAAAACTCAATAAAAATTAATTCTCTCTGTCTTTCTCTCTCTCCCTCTCTCTCTCTCTCACTGTCCTTCTCTTTAAAAAAGAAAGAAAGAAAGAAAAGAAAGAAAGAAAGAAAAAGAAGAAAGAAAGAAAGAAAGAAAGAAAGAAAGAAAGAAAGAAAGAAAGAAAGAAAGAAAAGAAAAGAAAAGTGTTAATAGTGTCCTCCTAGGGCAGGAACAACTTTGTCTTGAAACTTCTTCCATTTGCCTCCTCTTTTAAAGTTATTAGTCTAAAGTCTTTACTAAACCATAATATTTGCATCTCTTTCTTTGGGGAACTGGAATACAGAAAAATCTATATTAATTTGGATTCATTTAATTTCTAATTTGGAATAATAATGGGTAATGCTTAACTGTAGTTTACTTTTTCTCTGTCTATATGATACAATGTTTTCTTGAAGGATAATTGTATAATAAATACTACCTAGTGATAAATGAGGTTCCTACTCATATTTTTCTCAGTCAACTTGAAAACATACCTTTAGTAATTATAACTAGTACTAAGTGAGAAGCATGGTTCTTTATAAATGTTTTATACAAACACACCTAAAAAATTGACTTGATAATTTTAAAACTCATCTGGACACAGAATTGAAGGAAAAATTTATCCAAGCAAGGTAAAATTAAAAAAGAAAAACTGAGGATGCAGCTCAGTGCCTAGCATAGCCATGGGTTCCATCCTAATACCACTGGAAAAAAAAAGAAAAAACAAACAAAAATGCACATTGAGGCACATGAATGCACATCTAGGCACACAACGATTCAATTGCTGAAAACTAAAGATTAAAAAAAAAATCCTTGAACTCAACCACAGGAACAAAACTATGAATCACCTTAACTTTGATCATAGATAGCAGAAGACAGAAGACAAATGAATAACATTTTTTTTAGGCAAAGAGAAAAAGATTGTCAACTCAGAATTTTATATCAAAATAAAAATATATCCTTCAAAAGTTAAGGTGATCATTACATATGGGAATGGTAAATGTAGTTACTTTGGAAGACAGCTGGGTGGTTTCTTACAAATCTAAAAACACCATCACCGTATGGTTCAGTAGTCCCAGTCCTCGATATTTACCTGCAAGTTGAAAAATATACGTCCATACAAAAACATGCAAAGTTTATAGCAGTTTTATTCATAATTGACAATACATGAAATAAACCAAGAGCTCCTTCAACAGATGAACATTTATGGTGGTGTATCAAATACACCGTATAATTTGGAGACAAAAAGAAATTGGGAGGTATGGCTCACTGGTAGAACACATACTTAGCATGCATTAGATACAAAGCTCAATCTCCAGTAAAAGGAAGGAAGGAAATGAGCCATAGAAACACACACACACACACACACACACACACACACACACACACTCACACAAGAAATTTAAAAGCATACTTATACGTGGAAAAAAATCAAGCTGAAAAGGTCTCACACTGTTTATATTAGTCAGGCTTCAGGCTTCTCCAGGAAAATAGAACTAATAGAATGTTCGTATGTGTTATGTGTGTGTGTGTGTGTGTATAAAGATTAATTACAAAGACATGGTTCAAATGATTATGGATGCTGAGAAGTTCAATATCTGCAGTCAGCAAGCTGGAGACAGGGGAGCCAGTGGTATAGTTCTAGGCCAATTTCAAGTCCAAAGACCATAAGACTGATGTCCCACCCTGAAGACAGTCAACTAGAGAAAATTTTCCATTAATCAGTCTTTTTTAGTCTAGTCAGGCATGGGACAGATTGGCTGAGGCCCACTATCTTATCCATAAACACTGCTGCAGACATGCCCAGAATACTGTTTAACCAAATATGCAGGCTTCCTCAGCTCTGTCAAGTTGACATACAAAATTGACTATCACACTATATGATTCCAAGTGTATAACATTCCGGATAAAGCAAAACTATGGGAACATTAAAAAGATCAGTGTTTGCCAAGAATTCATAGGGATGCATAAAGGATGCACACAGGGGGGTTTGAGCACAGTGAAACTATTCTGCCTGATGCTATAATGGTAGATATGTGACATTATGTGCTTGTCAACAACCTGTAGAAAGTACAACTCCCAAGAGTGAACTCTAATTTACATGTGGTCTTCAGTTAATAATATTGTATCAATATTGTTTCATCAACTGTAACAAACGTATTGAACTAATGTAAGAAGTAATAAGGGAAACAGAGGAGGAGCAAAAGCAGGTTTGTGGAAAGCCCTCGCACTCTATGTTCAACTTTTCTATAAACTTTAAACTGCTCTAAAAATTCAAGTTCATTACTTTTTAAAAAATCAAGGTGAAAGAAAGCACTTTAAGACTTTAAAAATGCTAAATTTCTCCCAGATTGACTGGAAACGGCACCCAAAAGAATCTCAAAGCTTTTGGCAAGAGTGAAGAGTACCAGAATTCATAAACATGTGGGTAAATGTAAAAGGTTTTATTTTCTCCCTTAATTTTTCTTCCTAGTGATTTTATTCATCAACATAATGTCACCCTGAGGCTAGTTAATAAGAATATGAGAGAAAATGCAAATTAATCATTTAAAAATAGTCCATAATTTATGTTTTGATCCTTTAAAAAGCCTCTTTATCCTAATTAAGTTGAATTTATGAGAGAATTCAAGAAGAGATTATTTAAATGAAAAAAAAATAGATCAAAAAGTATCATCTCTTGAACTGAGTTTAGATTAACTCAGGCTGACCTATGCTGGCAGGCATGCGGGTGGGCACTCAGACCTCTACAGGAAAGAACAGGTAAAGAGGATTTCAGACAGCCTCCAGCCCCCAGCTACAGCACCTTTGGGTCCCACCACAGCATTCAGGTGAGAACATGGGCACATCATTTGCTAGTCAGCTACAATCAACAAGGAAGGGGGAGGTGGGCAGGGGAAGGTGAGATACAGGCAGCAAGTTATGTAGTTTTCTAGGCCACAGAAAGGTTGTTGAATTTTATTGTGGAAGATTTGCACAGTCTCTGGGGAGTTGTGAACAGAGGAGAGAGATGATCTACTGACATTTTAACAGGATCTCTGGCTGCTGTGTTGAGAATAGTGGGTGGAAAAGAAAAAGCATGATCCTCCTCAGGAGCCTCTGCCTTGGCAATTTCTTTTGCTAAATGTTCTTCCTTTAGACACCACATCCTGATTCCCCACTTTAAGAAGTGTTTCCAAAATTGTCCAGATTACAAAGGAGATCTATTCAGTTCCCCTTTGATTTTTTTTTTAATTTGGGAAGTGGTTTGAAATATTTCTTCACATCCTACATGCCCAGAAATGTATTTAAAAGTGTATCCCCTCCACCCAAGCACACACTTTTAGCTGTTTTGTGATTGGTAGGCACTGCTTCAGAATTTTCTGTGCTCCCAGAAGCAGAATCCCCATGGAATTTGTTCTTTCCAAGTACAACATTTGAAATAACTCATAAGAAACAGAACTTAAGCCAATTGGCTGGGGCCAATCAGGGAATTATAAATGGACAAGCAAGCCAAGATCTAGAATTGAGAGATACTCAATTAGGTACTCACCAGACTTGACACAGTAACCATAAAAAGGGGGTCTGTTGAGCAGCTGAGGGAGCAACTTCTGGTGTCATTCTTGTTAGAGGCTATGTATGTTTATTTACCAACTAGAGATGATGACAATTGTAAATATTAAGAAATGGAAGGATTAAGTGAAATAATTTTCATTATCCTTATGACAGCACAGTGACACATAGGACAACAAATGTTAATTTGTAATTTACACCTTTTAAAATGCAAAATGTTTTCTTTCTTTAGATGATAGTGCTTAGGCTTTATCCTTTAAAGTTAATTTTTAATTAATTTCTGCCTATTTACGCATGTACATTACATATATTCCTATAGTCACTATAGTGTTAATTCCTTTCCATAAAAAGCAATAGATTTTCCTTAACCTAAGAGCAACTGCCATCTCTATACCGACAGAGAGAGTGCGAGACTGGGTACCTCAGGTTTCTTAATTTTATTTGAGTGGGAGGAAAGTGTACATGTGGTATGCCCGCGGCACTACCTAAAAAAAATAATCTCTTCATGCTGCATGTTAGTTTACATGTTTAAATAAGATAATTTTCAGAATTTATATATATATATATAAATATATAAATTGTTATTTCTTTAGAAGCTTGTTTGTTTAACAAATAAATTTCTGAATTAAAAATAATCAAACATTCGGTGATTTTATTAGGGGTAATGTCTATGGGAGGGAAAAAAGGAAGGGAATTACCCAAGCGAGAACTGTCAGATCCATGAACAGAGTCTGATCCCAAGTGTCGGAGAGTAAGGCAAGGGAGAATAGAAGTGCCCTAGACGTCCCACGTAAGGGAGGATCAGCAAAACCTCGTGGAAGCAGGTAACTCAAAGGCAGCCATGCGAGAAGTGCAGCGTCTTCCGTGGAGCACGTGCTCCTGAAGCTCTCAGTCATTGGCTGGGAGCAGCCAGTGGGGCGTGGCTTCCAGATGGCTTTCAAAGTGAGTGGCAGCTTGGTCCTGCGGGACTGGGCTGGGCAGTGCTTTATCCTGGCCCCACTCCTGAATAGGGGTGGCGAGCAGGAAAAAGCAGCAAAACTATCTCATGTTGAGGCGTTGGGGATTTAGCTCAGCGGAAGAGCACTTGCCTACCGTCCTCAAGGCCCTAAATTGTCAAGACTGGTTTGTCTGTGTTAGCATTTGTTAGCTCTGCCTGTCTTCACTTTAACTAGGATATTTAACTCTCGCGCCTAACATTTTTCATCCATTGCAGTGATATGCTATTCTAATGAGCTGTTACTTATCTGTAGAACCTAACAAAATGTTCTATGCTGACGGAACCTTTTCTCTGATTTATGAAGTCTTTGAATGAGTTCATTCATTTCACAATCGTGCCTTAACCACCGCTGTGTGTGAAGCCTGAGCTGAGCTTCAAGGGCAAATGAGACCCTGAAGCCCTTGCCCTCACAAGGGGTATTGTTATATATTTTTTGTAATGTCTATAATTTCACTCCTGGAATATGATGGACTCGAACCTCCAAGATAAGTCTCTAACAGTAAGTTTAAAAGATTACCACATCTATTGGTAACTTTTTACTTAAAGGAAAAAAATTAAGTAGTTGTGCACAAAGATATTATTTTGTTTTCTCACTGAAAATTCTTGGCAGAAGTGTGGGTCGATTGACCATTGTGAGCTTTGGGGTCCTCAGGAGCCTTCCCCAAACCTCTGGCTTCTCTGACTAGAATCAGTTTCTCTGGGTTCTGATTTAATTTGCTGCTAGGTTTGATGTGACTTACAATAACATTTACACCCTTCTTGTCAAGTCCTGGGCTGCCTGATTGAAACTCTGGTCGCATTTTGATTAATTTTGGCCTTTATTTATTCTGTGTACTCTCACAGTGGAATTAATTGTTTCTGGCGCCCCAAATGCCAAGATTGGCAGAACAATTGATGGGTGCTACCTGGAGTGCTGGAATGCAGCATTGCTTTCCTGTGGCCCCTTCCTCAAGGGATATATTTGTCAACAGAGGTGGAAATTTCTTCACCAGATTTATATGCAAGTGATCCCTAGTAGTGCAGAAGGTAGTGAGTGCCATAAATCCTGAGAAAACTTTACATATCTACCCTGGATCCTTTAATATCCTCATACTTTTTGCTCACTAACAATATCACTCCTTATTGGAAAATCCAAGTTATGCTTTTGGACCTCATAATGTTGGTAGTGTAGAGGGTGTAGTTACCAGTTATTTGAACTTGGTAATGAAGGTACTAAAAATGTAGATTTCATATGATACCAAAAAGATTTAATTATCTTAGATATAGAAAATTGTCTCTCCTGGTAACACTCCTACACACTGGACACAGGATTAGAAGTACACATGAAGTCAAGAAGCTGAGGAAGATTTTCTTCCTTTAAATTAATCATTCTAAATGGTGAAATTCAATCCTTGACAAATTATTTCTCACCATGAAGTCTATGGGAATATTCACTTCTGGTTGAAACCATGATGTGGTCAAACCAGTTATTTTAGGGAGCATTTCTATGCCTCCACCCTGCATTAAAGATCTTTCAGCTTATGAGATATTTCATTTATAAAATGTGTAATCTTTCATCATAAATTGAAGTCTGAAAAGCAGGGCTTCCATTTCATAAAGAACATGTGTCTTAGGTCAGACTAATTCTCCATTAACCATTGCTGTTCTTTATATTAGCCTGTGGGGATCATGTATGATGCTGACGGTTTCACTTAAACTTTGTCCTGTGCTCGGTGGACAGGAATTAGTTATGGGCACACCTGTTTGAATTCAGTTATGGAAGCCAGACTCCAGATACAGACAGATTCAGGATCACCAAGAACAGCATTGATAAATTTAATAACACTCGCACAGAGAGGCATACCAGGAAGTACACAAGAGGGAGAAGGACCAGCAAACAGCATGGCAGCAGGCTAGAGAAAAGATGACCAGAGAGAAATTCTCAGAGGAGAGGAGGATAGCTGAGGATATCTCCACAGGTGAATTATCTGGATTTTAAGTTGTCCCCTGTCCTGTGCCCTGCTCATGTTGCACCACTCCCATTTCCTAGCTGAGACTCCAAACTTGTTAGAAACTTCTAGCCAGTATAGCCTTCTGCAAGGGTGTGATGAGAAGTGAAGGGACAAGCAATAAAGGAGGATGTGTTCTTCTCTGCATCAACCTCCCAGCATGCTGAATATTTCCTGCATGCCCGTAGCAGTCCTGAGGCAGAAGAATATCTCTCCTCAGGTAGGATCTGAAGATGTTAAGACTTGAAGGGATAATTCCAGTAGGTTCAGTCCCTCACTGGGTGTGGGAGGTTTCAGAGGGAAGGGCCTTTAGTTAGACTAAATCAGAAGCCTATTTCAAGCTCTGGAAGGTGCTGCGGTGTCTCCTCCACATTTATAACTGCAGAGCTCTGGCTGTTCAGGTCTTGCTCTCCAACCCAAACTCTGGAAAAGTTGGGCTCAGGGCTATCAAGGACCAACCTTCTTCCTTCTTGCTTTCCTTCCTTCCTGACAGATAAATTGTATGTAATTATCATGTATAAAATGATATTTTGGAGAACTGTTCATTTTTCTGAAAACAAAAGAGATTGGGTGGATTTACAGTATTCTGGCCAGTTATAGTTGAATTATTCATTTTTAATCTGTCATCTCCCTTTTCAAAACTGCCCTGTCCCCCTCCCAACTCATACTCCCTAAGGTCTAAAGGAAGTTAGCTTTGTGGATTTAAGGACCTATCTACTCTCTTCAAATTCTTTGTGTTCACTCTTGTCTGATATTTCCAGAAAAGCAACAAATATTTGTTAGGTAATTGCTGAGATCTACAAGTTGTCAAATGGAACTTAAAAGGATAGTGCCCAGTTGGGGCACATGTATCTTCAAGTAAATTTAAGTGTGAATCAACATTTATGCCTGACCAAAATCAGATAATTCTCATCCTGCTGCTGGCAGTAAGTTAGTGAGCTTCAGCCCCAATTCCATAGGATCGTCTCAGAGGAGGAGGATGCTGTATAAAGGAGCTGGTGGTGGCCAAGAAAAATAGCTAATGCCAGACATTGACTTCTTTTCTTAGAGGAAACAGGATCTTGGAGAACAGGCACCAGGGTCCTGAACACAGAAAATGTGGTTCCTGAGTAGGCAGAGAGAGGTCTCTATTTCAGAAGATGGAAACCCTTAACAGTTCTTGCCCAGAGTTGTCCTCTCACCTCCATTGACACAAAAATCAGTGGCAGCTCCCCTTGGAGGCATTTTTGTACTATGCTGTGGGAACATTGCCCAGATAACAGGGTAATCCTGTTTTTTGTTTGTTTGTTTTTATTTTTGTTTGTGAGCCAACTGAATTATATAATACTTTTGTTATGAGGGATTTGAGGGTTTTCTATTTTTTTAACTCTCCATTATTATTTCATAGCCATTCTTACTTTTATAAATTGTGCTTGTAGATTCCCCTCTATCAAGTGATGGAAAGAATATAGGCTTTGGAAATCAATTTGAATTCAAAAGATACTGCCACTCACATCAAAGGACAAGTGGTTTGACTGATTTCCTCATCAGTGAAAATTGGAGTCCACAAGTCCTCTTTTTCAGAACCGTGATGCCAGTTTGGAATTACTTTGGCTCACCAGGGACAAAGTATATACCTCAAAGTCAAATCGCAAGTGACCTACTTTCTCTAGCCACACCCTACCTATCTACAGTTATCACCATTTTATCCGTGTCAGTGAATTAATCACCAATTAAGTTCTCTTAAGCTAATCATTTCACCTTTGAAAAATTCTTGCATTATTTCACACATAAGTCTTTGGGGTACATCACATATATAAACCATAGCATCTGACTTCCAAACAAATTTTTGTAAATCAATGTTTGTTGGAACACAGACTTCATAATTATTCATATCATCTATGTTATAAATCAGAGTTGAGTAGTTGTACCCCAGGTTCAATATGGCTCCCAAAACCAAAAATATTCACCATCTGACCCTTCTCAGAAACATTTGCAAACCCCCATCTCAAGGAAATGCTATGGCCAATAGAAACCTGTGTTGAAATTTTGTTAAACAATAAGCTGGTTATCTACAATCTATTGCAAGGAACTGAAGCAGAGTAAAAGCAAGGTATTGGGAAGTGCTAATCTTTATTTGCTTGAATATCAGCTCTTTCTTTCTCAAATACTACAACAACCTCTTCTTTTAGAATAATTAAATTGTCATCTGCTACCCCAAAGATCCATGAGCTAAAAGCTTGTTCCCTAAGGTGACACTACAGGGAAGTAACGCAAACTTTAAGAGATTGGTCCTAATAGGAAGTCAAGTCATGGGGAAATGCCCTTGAAGGGGACTGTGGGACTCTGGTCACATCCTCTTTCATTCCTGGCCATGAGGAATGACCAGTTTTGATCCACCATGTTCTCTCCACCATGATGGTCTACCTAGCCAAAGGCCCAAAGCAGTGGGACCAATCAACTATGGATTGAAAACATAAGCCAAAATATATCTTCTCTTCATAAATTGATTATCTCAGTTATTTGTTATGATAACAAATAGTTAATTAATACACCATCGTAGAGGAACTATACTGATGTCTACAAAAGTCATACTCCAATATAGATGTTTTGTAAACATACAACATTTAATCCACAGTAGGAGGTCTATTTATCTCATGTGTTTATTTACATTTATATTATTTTATTCATTTATTTATGTTGTTCTTGAGAAAACAAAATTTCCTCCAAAGGCAACCAGCTTCTAGTTTCAAAACTGGGAATGAAATCTTCTTTAAAAAAAAATTTAAGAGAGAGAGGGATTGAGAGAGAGAGAGAGAGAGAGAGAGAATCAATTTTGTTTAGTTTTTCATCTGGGTTTCATGGCTCTGTCACTTTATTGTGTATGTGGTGCTGAGGTTCGAACCTGCATCCTCATACATGCCAGGCAAGCACTGTAACCACTGACCCACCACTCTACCACAGGCATGAAATCATTTAACCACATACAGGGCTACCTGAAATGATGCCTTGTGAAGGAATCTCCACCATCCTTTCACATCATTTAGGCTTCATGTTTGTTCATTTTAAGCCATAAGGCATTTTTAGAGGTCACCTGCTCTAACAGGTGAATACAGTTTATACAGAATCTTCTCTGTATAAACTGTCCAGGATACAGTGTCCATGACCTCACAAACCAGCCAAATCTACTCCAGGGCAGTTTCCCTTATTAATTATAGTGTTTGTAGTAAGCTTTTTTTTTTATAGCCTCTATTATTTTACAGACCTGGTCTCATGTTTTATCCATCTAGTCAGTGTTGATTGCTGGAATCCTAGATTATTAATTACAAAACCAGCACCTTGGGCTCTACTGATTCTCATTCTCTTGTTCTCATTCTGAGCCAACATCTATTCTGTAGTCCCTGCCTCTTCTCCCATCACTTTGGATGAATTGTGTTTCTACCCTTTCATCTGTCACTAGATCCCCTTCTGTCTTACCTACTCAGTGACATCATCCCAACAAATCCCCTTTATCTCTCCTCCACTATTGATCTCTTCTCTGTACAGGAGCATTGCATCTGCATACAGATATGATTCTTTACACGTAAGCTTTAAAAAATCCTCATTCGGCCTTATATTGTGGTCCAGCTACTTTCCCACTTCTTTGCTTTCTTTCTCAACAAATTCAACAATTGTTGATACTCACTGACTCTGATTTCTTATTGCCTGATGCTTCTTTAATTTTTAAAAATTAAAGTATAATTTAAAATGAAATGAGATGTTTTATCAAATAGGTTTGCCTATACAGTTCAATAGAGATACAGGACGTTTCTATCACCCCCAAAATATTCTCTTTATCATTAGTCTCTTTCCCTAGAAGCAACCATGGTTCTGATTTCTACTGCTGTAGACTCATTTTCACCTATTATTGAAATTTCATATTTGTAGTTAGTAGTGTGCAGATTGGCTTATCTTCTCTATTTTTTTGCCATCATTATCTTCTTTTCTCTAATTTTTTTGAGAAATGGATGTTAAAGTGTTCAGCTGTGATTCTGCTTTTGTCTAGTTTCAATTATGCCAAGTTTTGTTTCAAAGTTCTGTTTTTAGAGATATAGACATCTAAGATTGTTATATAATCTTGATAGACTGACATTCTCATTACTATGAAATTATCTTTACCTTTGATAAACTTGACTTTATGCTATTAACATGATCAAATCAGCTTTCTTTATAACTAGAAATTATAAAATATATCTTTTCTATCCTTCTCTTTTGACCTGTCTGTATGTATAAAATCCATCTTGTAAACAACATGTAATTGGGTCTTACTTTTCTAAAATCCATTCCAACAAATGTTCCCTTTTAATTATATTATTTAGTTTATTCATATTTTTATTTTATAAATATAGTGAAATTTAACTCTAACATCTGTCTCTTTGTTTTTCATTCTGTTTGTTTTATTCCAAGTGAGTCTGAACTCTTTTTCTTCCTTAGAGTTAAACTGAAAGATAGCTAGTCAAATTCCTCCTAGAATTGCTTTGAGCTCTAATTGTGCCATAGATTTAAATTAGGTTGAAATCATTTGGGGTATCTCAATCTCTAACTTCCTGCATGCTATAGTGCCTTTTTAATTTTGTCATTATTTGAATTGGGAGGGGATTGGTAGCAGCTTCAAATATTTTTTATCCACCCCAGCAAATTACTGGAATTCAAGTAGCACGAGAATGCCCTGCACAGGACTTCTCCCTGCTGGGCAGGGCCTCTTTCACTGCAAATTTCTCTGTAAATTTTATGGACAGTGGGAGATGAGGGCTAGGTAGAATCAAGCTATTTTCCTTTCTTGTTTGTTTTCTTACATTTCTGTTTCATGCTTGTTTACATTTGAATCTCTTGGAGGTTCAGACTCTCCTGCTAGCCCACCCTACAGTCTAAAGCATAACTTAACTTTTTCTTGCTTCTGCCAAATTTCTCCCTGTATAGTAGACCTGCTTTTCTATTTGCCCAGAGCAGAAATGAAAAACCAATATGACTCTCCAAATCATCTTTGAAAGGCACTTTGGAAAGGCATTTTCTCACTTTGGAATTCAATTCATCAGGACTTTCTTTGCCTCAAAACTTCTTTGTTAGGTCCATATTATTTTTTCCATGTTTTCCTTGATGTTATAATTGGAAGAAAGATCTTTCATGTTGTTCTACACTGAAACTGGAACCTCTTAATTCTTTTTTTTCTTGAGCACATTCCAAATTAGGCTTTCTGTCATTCTGATTACTCAGCTGAAATACCTTTTGTCCAACTTCAACTATGATCTCCATGTTGCTAAACCCAATGGTCAATTCTTAGCTTCTCTTATTTTATCTGTTTAGCTATATGAAAGAGTTGATCACATACTTATTCAAACACATTGTACTTCACTTGGTCCCTAGAATATCACTCTCTATTTTATTTTCGCCCTATCTATATTGCTACTTTTCTCTCTGTGTGTGCATGCATGTGTGTGTGTACATTTCTCCCAATCTTCCCTGCTTCTAATTACTGGAGTGCCCTAATGTCACACCTCTTCTTTATTTATGTCCATTTCTTGGTGATCTCATCCAAGAAATGATCACCATGTAGGTGATCTCATCTACATGAAAATGCACTTTCATGTAGATAATGCTATGATGTATATTTTGAGCTCAGATTTGTTCTTGAACTCCAGACTTTTAACCACCTACATAATAATAGAATCTATCATTTAATATACATCTCATACTTAGCATACTCAAAATGAAACTCATGATTTGGGGTCTAAAATCTGCGTTTTCTGCTTTCTCTCTCAAAGTATAAGTGGCAACATCATTCTTTCAATTGTCCAGGTAAAATTCCTTTTGGCTCCTCGTTTTCTAATAACTTACAGATGATCCATTAACAAATCCTATGACTCTATCTTCAAATCGTAACTAGAATTTCAACACACACTCTTTCAAGCCAGCAAACTCTCATCCCTGGATTATTCTAATAGTTTCCTCACCAGTTTTCATCTTCCCTTCTGCCACCTCCTAATTCTTCCTACATATTATTCTCAGCACAGCCAATAGGGAAATTTGAATAAACCCTCAACTGAATCATCTGACTGTTCTCTGCTGAGAGGTCACCAATGGCTTCTTCTTTCCCTCAAAGTAAAAGCTAAATCCTTTCAATAATTAGAAGATCTTATTTAATTTGGTCCCAGTCCACTTCCTTGACCTCATCTGCTACATTCTCTCTTTTGCCTGTTCTTTCCAGTCACCCTGCCCTCCTTGCTATTCTTCACCTACCCGGAGCATGTTCTTGCCACAGGTCTTACTCATATTACACTCTTCATCTTAGAAAATTTCCTTCCAGAAAGTCTCATGTTGGCACCAACTTCCTCTAAGTCTTGTATCCTATTTTATTAGACTAGTTTTCCTGAGGAGTCTATGTAAACAGTATCCCAATTCATGCTGCCTCTCCTCTTTGCTGCTTTATAACTGTAATCCCTTTGCAACAGTTACACACTTAGTCATTTGTTTATTGACTTTCTTCTCCCTCCCATAAAGTATGCTCAATTACAGAAGGAATTTTCTTTATTCTTCATCACTGTATTACCAGCAGCTAACAGTACCAGGTGTGTAGTAGGTGCTCAATAAATATTCACTGAATGAATGAGTGAGCTGGAGACCCACTTGAACCTTTTCATTATCCCTATTCTGACTGAGTTTCACATTTGTTCCTCTTAACTTCAAGCTGTAATGCCATTATTTTGGGGAAACATTGTCCTTGTCATTGTCACCAATTTTCATTTTCTAGAAGCTAATGTTTAATATGTGAGGCAGAGATATGAGACATACTACACCTGGCAGTAAATATCCTTTTGCCTCCCTGTCCCTCGACTTGCCTTGACACCTAATCTTGTCTTTCACGTTAGAGTTTTGCTTTGCTGTCACCTTTCAATCAATCTTTCACTGTTCTGCCTCAAGGCACATAGATCCCAGGAGTAGCACAAAACCTTCTCAGCAAATGCAGCATCATCCATAGACTAATAGCCACATGCTATTCTGATATCTGTGCAAGTTTCAGAGTAAACATGAGCCTGGGCATAATTTGCAGCTGGGGACATGAATCAGAAATTAAAATAGAATGGAACTATGTCTCTGTGCTACAAAATGCCATGAAGATAAAAATAAACATAGCAAATCTTATAACAATGTGGGCAATAAAAATTTCTGCTATATAAACACGTATAAGCATCTGTTCTTTTCTCTCCAGGCTGAAGCAACAAGACCACTAACCTGTGAATGAGGAGATGTGGGTCCTGTCCTTCTGTCTCCTGATTATGTCACTGATTAGCTGTGTGACATTTGATATGCCAGCTCTACCCTCTTGGTTTCTCAGGCCAAAGGCCAAAATTCTTTAATTCATTTTAACTCTTTTCTTTCTCTAGTACCTTACATGCCATCCCCTACAAATTCTGAGATTCTGTCTTCAAATCATATCCAGAATTCAAACACCTACTTTGCTGGTTTCTCCCTGGTTCAGGTCACCATCATCTCTTCCCTGGTTTTATATTTTCTTTTTTCAAAGCGTAATAAATCCTGAGATCACTTTAATCTCTTGGATAAATGAGTCTATGAAATTTGCGAATCTAGAGTTCCAGAGGACTTGATACATTCTCCCAATAATAGTGCATATGCCATTCTGAAGAAAAAAATGGGCATGTGGGTATCTTTTATTCGAACAAGCAAGTCAGGGATGTACTCTTAAAATGTATCCAGGGAATTTAGGCTTCATAGCCAGAATGTGTGGAAACTGGCAAAGTATAAAACTGGCTAGTGGTCACTGGAGATTGTTTTGGTTTTGTTTTGCTTTTTTTTTTTTTAACTAACTATACTATTCTATCTTTTTCAAAACAAACTTTTTTTTTAATTCGTTATAGATGGTCTTACAATTAGGAGCGAATCATTGTCAAACAATCAAGAACAAATAAATGTACAATAACAGAGCAAGCGAAAGCTGATGCCATTCCATGGTTTCCCACCTTGGGTTCCCCATGGTTCCATGTTTCACCCTACTTAACCCCTGTGTTAATTGGACTTCTCATGGAAGTTGAAGATTCCCCACTGAGTTAATTCCCCCATACTCTCTCCCTCCAGCCTCCTTGATATCCTTCATATTACCACCCCCCCCTCCTTGGCCCCCTCCCTAAGCACCCCAGCATCATAGGCAAGGTTTCCTCCTGCTCCTGTAAAAATTCATACATATTGAAGTTATTATTCGCTTAGCCATCTATCATACTCTTTCCGATTGCATTCTAGCTTCCATATGTGAGAGAAAACATTCGGCCCTTGAGTCTGAGTTTATGACATTTCACTCAGCATGACTTTTTTCCATCTCCATTCATTTGCTTGCAAATGCCATAATATCATTTTCTCTAATATCTGAGTAGAATGCCATTGTATACATGTACCAAAGTTTTTGAATCCACTCCTCAAGTGAGGGGCACCTGGGTTGGTTCCATAGTTTTGCTACAGTAAATTGAGCTGCTATAAACATGAAGTTGTATCTCTATAATATGCCAATTCTAGCTCTTTTGGGAAAATACCCAGTAGTGGGATAGCTGGGTCAAAAAGTGGTTCCAGCCCTAATTTTTTGAGGAGTCTCCATACTGCTTTCCAGAGTAGCTGTACCAGTTCACAGTCCCACCAGCAATGTGACAGTGTTCCTCTTTTCCCACAGCCTCTCCAGTATCTGTCATTGTTCATATTCTTCATTTTTGCCACTCTGACTGGAGTGAGGTGGAATTTCAATGAAATTTTAATTTGCATTATTCTGATTGCTAGTAATATAGAACATTTTCTCATGTTTATGGGCTTTTCAGACTTCCTCCATTGAGAAATTTCCTTTTAGTTCTGTGGCCCATTTATTAATTGGGTTATTTGTGATTTTGGTGTTTAGTTTTTTGAGTTCTTTATATATTCTGGATATTAGTCCTCTGTCTGAGATGTAGCAGGCAAAGATTTTCTCCTGTTCTGTAGGTTCTCTTAACACTCTTGATTAAATCTTTAGCTGTGCAAAAGCTTTTTAGTTTAATTGTATCCCTTTCGTTTAGTCTTGACTTTAATGCTTGTGCCATGGGAGTCTTGTTAAGGTAGGCGGAGCTGAACCCTATGTCATATAGGGTTGATCCTACATTTTCTTCAAGCAACTGTAAAGTTGCTGATTTAATATGCAGATGTTTGAACCATTTTGATTTAATTTTTGTGCAGGGAAAGAGATAAGTATCCAATTTCAGTTGCCTACAAATGGCTGTCCAATTTGTCCAACTCCATTTGTTGAATAGGCTATCCTTCTTTCACTCTATGCTATTGCACACTTTATCAAATATCAGATAGTTAAAGGTATGGGGGTTCGTCTCAGAATCTTCTATTCTGTTCCATTGGTCTTCAATTCTGTTTTGATACCAATACCATTGCTGTTTTTGTTACTATAGCCCTATAGTATAATTTCAGGTTGGGAATTGAGATACCACCTGCTTCCTCTTTCTCTCTGAATATTAATGGTTTGGCTATTCTGGGTCTTCTATTATTCCATTTGAATTTAAGAATTGCTTTTTCTATATCTGTGAAGAATGACATTGATATCTTGATGGAGATTGTATTAAATCTGTATAGGGCTTTGGGTAGAATGGCCATTTTGATTATATTGATTCTGCCTCACCAAGAACATGGAATGTTTTTCCATCTACTCAAATCTTCTGTAATTTTTTTTAATGTTTGATAGTTTTCATTGTAGAGATCCTTAATATCCTTTGTAAGATTGATGCCCAAGTACTTTTTTTTTTAGAAGATTTTGAATGGGACAGATTTCCTAATTTCTTCTTCAGTGGACTTATTGCTGGAGTACAGGAAAGCTAATGATTTGTTGGTGTTGATCTTATAGACAGCCACTCTGCTGAAATCATTTATAAGCTCTAGAAGTCTTCTGGTCAAGCTTATTGGGTCTTCTAGATATAGGATCATGTCTTCAGCAAATAGAGACAACTTGACTTCATCTTTTATTATTCAAATTCCTTTGATTTCCTTGTCTTGTCTGATAGCTCTGGCGAGGGTTTCAAGGACTATATTGAATAAGAGTGGTGAAAGAGTGGACAACCTTGTCTTGTTCCTGAATTCAGTGAAAATGCTTTCAGTCTTTCTCCACTGAGCATAATGTTGGCTCTGGGTCTGTCATAAATGTTATCTTACATAATTAAAGTATCTTTCCTTGATCCTTATTTTCTCCAGAGTTTTGAGCATAAAAGGGTGTTGATTTTATCAAAGGCCTTTTCTGCGCCAATTGAGATGATTATATGATCTTTGTTTTTAATTCTGTTTAAGTGGTGAATTATATTTATAGATTGGCATATGTTGAACCAGCTGTTTACCTGGTATGAAGCACTTAATCATGCTGGATTATCTTTTTAATGTACTTTTGGATCCAATTAGCTAGAATTTTATTAAAGATTTTTGCATCTATGTTCATCAGGGAAATTGGTCTGTAGCTTTCTTTACTTGATGTGTCTTTGTTGGGTTTTGGTATCATTGTTATATTTGCTTCATAAAAAGCGGGAGTGCTCCAACCCTTTCAATTTCATGGAAAAGCTATAGAGGATCTGTGTTAATTCTTCTGTGAAAATTTGGTAGAATTCTGCCATGAATCCATCAGGTCCTGGGCTTTTCTTTTTTGGAAGGCCTTTGATGGCTGCTTTGATTTCACTACCAGAGATAGGTTGGTTTAGATTTTCAACGTTGTATGTAGCCAAATATCTGTCCATATCTTCCAGATTGTTAAACTTGGCAAAGTATAATTTTTTCAAATTAAGTTCTGTTATAATTCTGGATTTTTGTTGAGTCTGTGGTGATATCTCCATTTTTGTCTTTGATTTTGTTGATTTGCTTCACTTCATTCTTCCGTTTGGTGAGGATGGCAAGGGGTCTGTCAATCTTGTTTATTTTTTCAAAGAACCAATTCTTTGTTTTGTTGATAATTTTTGTTTCAATTCCATTGATTTCAGCTCTGATTTTTGTTATTCCCTGCCTTCTATTAGCTTTGGGATTGGACTGTTCCTCTTTTTACAGGAATTTGAGTTGGAGCATAAGACTATTTATTTGGGCTCTTTTCTGATTTTTGATGTATGCACTCAGTACTATAAATTTGCCTCTTAAGAATGCTTTCATACTATCCCAGAGATTTTGATATGTTGTTTAATCATTCTCATTCATTTCCAAGAATTTCTTGATTTTTGATCTCATTACCTCTTATCCACCCTTTGTTTAAGAGGGTATTATTCAATTTCCAAGTATTATTCAATATCCAAGTATTATTCAATTTCCAAGTATTCGAGTAGTTTGTTGTTTTTCTTGTTGTTGATTGCTAAGATCATAGCATTGTGGTCTGACAGGATACATGAAACTATATGAAATTTTGTGATTTGTTAAGGTTAGCTCTGTGGACTAGGATATGCTCTATTTTGGAGAAGGATCTGTAAGCTGCTGAGAAGAAGATAAGTTTAGCCAGTTTAGGATGGAATATTATGTAGATGTCTGTTAAGTCCAATTAATTAATAGAGTTGTTCAGATTGAAGATATATTTGTTGATTTTTTGCTTTGATGATCTGTCTAATGTTGATAATGGTGTATTGAAGTCCCCCAGTATTATTGTGTTGAAGTCAATGAGGAGTTTAATGTCCTTGAGTATTTTTCCATATATTTGGGGGAGGTTGTAATTGGGGGCATAAATATTAATTATCATTATATCTTCTTGATGAATTGTCCCTTTTGGTATGATGTAGTGTTTATCTTTGTCCTGACTAGTTTTAATCAAAACATCAACTGGGTGTCCTACAATTCCACTTCATTCTCTGGGTAGACAATGTCAGAACTCACTCCATGTGTTCAAGGACTCAGCCCTACAAGATCCTCTCTGGGCATACTACCCTACTAGTACCTTAAGGTGTTCACCATCCCAGAAACTCCACATACCCCATAATGTATGTAGAGTTTAAAGTTTTAATTACAAAGGCATGGGGCTGGAGCAGAGGCTCAGTGGTTATGGCGCTTGCCTGGCATGCATGAGGACGTGGGTTTGAACCCCAGCACCATGTATACAACAAAGTGTCGAAGCAACAAAAGCCACATGAAAAACTAAATAAAATTGATTCTCTCTCTCTCTCACTGTCCCTCCTTCTCTTTAAAATAAAAAAAAATTACACAGGCATGTTTGACTAAGTGATTGACCATTGGCAAGTAGTTCAATTTCCAGCTCTTCTCCCCAAGGGGTAGGATTGAAAGTTCCAAACTTCTAACCATACCTTGGTCTTTTGACCCCAATCCCCCATCCTGAAGCTACTCAGGGGCCCCAGTCACCAGTTGTCTCATTAGCTTCCAAAAGACACTCATTGTTTCAGAGATTCCAAGGGATTTGGGGTTCTTGTGCCAGAAACCCAGGATGAGGGCTGAATATTTATTTTATTATATCACACCATCGAATGCATAGCTCCTCTTTCCCTGACACAGGTGCTTCCTGCCAAGGCTATTCAGTTTGATCTTTTTGACCTCCATTGTCTCATTTCTTATGACAAACTAGAGCCAAATTAAAATATGAAAAAGAAATCACATTTAGTGTCACCTTTTTAAAAAAGCATAATTTTTATTAACGTAATATGAAGCCAAAGTTGTTGCAAAAGTGAGTTTCCCATAATCATAGGCAGAAATAGATAATCTTGTCCTGATACAAAGGTCATTTTCAAAAAAGGATATAAATGGTCTCAGGTTGAGGCATCTTTAATTAGTGCATTAGAGTTGTACATAACAAAGGGATTTTTTGTTACATTTTCAAGCATTCATACAACATAACAACATAATTTGGCCAATATCCCTCCCCAGCACTTCCCCTATTCCTCCCACCCCTGATCCTTTTCTTCTACTGATCTCCCTTTGATTTTTTTTTAACGTTTCTAGTTTTCATTGATTGCATGGGAATTATTTAGTATCTTAGAGGTCCAAAATACACTCTCCCCCTTTTCTCTTTCCCTTTTCTTTCCCATCCTTCCTCCCCCACCCCTTCTCTTTCCTATATTGTTTTTTATATAGCTGACTTTATTGAAGGTGTTTTGGTTTTAGGTCTATCAGAATAAATTAATTTTTGCTACAACTACTTCAAAATCATGGTGGCTTGTAAGAATAAGGGTTTATTTCTTGTTCTCATTACATATCCCTCTTGAGTCAGCTAGGATTTCCTCTGCTCATTGTCTTAACATGCTGGGAGTCAGACTGAGAGCAGCCACTATTGCACATGCTGCCAGCTTCCATGGTCGAGGAATGGGCTCTGTCCTGGAAGTAATACCTGTTACCTCAGCCCAAAATTCATTGTCCAGAACCAGTCATGTGGCCCTGCTGTTAGCTGTTAGCCAAGTACTTTAAGGGGCAAGCTCCTATACTTACTGAGAAAGCTAGTGACCCTTTGAAAGAAAGTCAAACTATTTGTTTCTGGTGATTTAGGTCCCCAAAGGCCTCCCAAAGAAAGCCAGAGGAAACTGGTTTAATCCAGCCTTGCTGACCCAGCCTCTCTTCTAGGAGACACATGGTAAACTAAATTCTGCCCCTTCCCCCTACCTTGGGGTGTTCTCATCTGCAATTATTTGAACACACAATATATGAAGCAGCATGATTTCAAACTGAGCATGTTTAGGAAGCTTCTACCTCTACATTGGATGATGAGCCTTTTCTATGAAGTTGCATAATTTTTCTCAATAAAAGTCTGACTTACTTTGTTAGGGGAGAAGCACTGATTTGAGGATTATCTCTGTTAGGACGGCTGGGGGCGTGGCTTCAGATAGCCCACACTTCACAGCATCTTGGACCCTGGCTGGGGGCGTGCCTTCAGCCAAGACACAGGCCATGCCTGCTGGCTAAGGGGCAGGGCAAAGGGCAACTTGCCCTTGAAAAGAACAGCCAATTGGGATGCTGGCGGACAAGCTCCAATTGATTGATGGATCCACCAGCCAGTCTCTAAATGACTAACCCCATCATGAACTTCCAGGTAGCCAGCAAAACCAGCTGCCTGGCAAAGGTTCAATGACATTTTCCCTGCCTGCCATTCTGGCCACCTGCTGCTTCCCATGCCCGTCCTCATCATGGCGGCGCTGGTGAAATTGGCCTGAGAGCAACAAGTCCAATAAACATCTCCGCCTGAATTTATACCAGTATCATTATCCTTTTTTCTGATTTTACAATCTCCAGTGCTTTTCTTACTTGCAAAGGTAATAAACCTTTGTTTACTCTTGATTTCTGGGTCTGCTTATTGTAGTAACCAAAGGGCAATCCATTGCATTTGGATGCACCTAAAAAGGGTAGTATTGAGACAGATTAGTAGAGATAGTAAAATGGCTAGGTAGTCATGACAATAGGCCCCATTCAACCACACCTAGAAGCTAACCAATAGAAAGCCATTAACCAGCATGTTCAGGGCCTTCAAATATAAAAGACCTAGAGGATCACCTGTGAGAGCAACTCCTTTGTCCCAGAGGCCAGGAAAAATAAGAAGGGGGGGGGGTGGACACAGATGGGAACTAGGAAAGATTTTCCACCTGTTTTGCATAGATTTTAACCAAGGATTTTGGTGCTTAGTTTCAATGCCTATTTTACATAGAGTTTAACCATTAATGTTGGTGCTTTTCTCAGTGCCTGCTTTACATGAATTTTATTCAAAGCTCATACCCCCAAACAAAAATAATCCCTGGCCTAACACAGGAGATGGTATCCTGCTTCCAGGTACCCTTCTGCCTTGTGGAGATTCCACTCTCCTTTCTTAAATCATACTCTTTTTACTTTTCCCTTCTGTGGTTGTCCATGGATTTTATTCTTCAATTTCATGAGACAAGAACCCAAAAGATTGGTGCTGAATCCTCAGGGTATGCTTCCACACCAAGAGCTGCAATGCACCACTGAATGGTAATGGGGGAAAAACCCAGCTCTTAATTGGGTAGCTGCTACCACTATTTCAGCTACAGAAATCTGCAGCCAACCCAAATTCCAAGTTTTAACTGGGAATAGCTGTAAACACTAGAAATGGGCTATTTTGTCTGCTATAATCTGTAGTTGGCCCAAAGTCCATTCACCAGGGAGAGCAGAGAATCCGGCCATATCTCAAAAACCCCACATCAGTAGGTAAGAGTAATTCTGTCCTGTATCCAAAGAGGAGAGAGCTGGAATATTTGGTGAACAGCATTAAAAATCAATCATAAACTTCCAAGTGACAAAAGCACAATGCAAGCTACTCATGCAGAAGGGAAAAAAACAAACAGGACCTAAGAAGGTAAAAGTGACTAGACCTCGGGAGTCACTAGAACAAAAACAAAACACCCCCTGCCAAAACAAATAAACAAACAAAAAACCTCACCTTTCATTCTCCCTCCACTCTTGCTTTTTATGCATCTCCTTCATTCTTCTTTACCTATCCATATTCTGACTTCTTCTAAATCTTGAGGATGAGTTAGGGTAGGTAGGAAGTTGACAAATAGGGGAAGAAAGAGGAATTGTAACTTTAAATATAAAAACTCCATGAACTCCCTCATCTTCACCCCCTTGACAGGCCTGTTTTTCTCCTGGCCTAAATTCTTAAACTATGCAATAAATCTTAGCGTATTATAAATTCAGTTAATTGGTGCCTAGATACTTTGTTTACTTACAGAATGTATTTTTAGACTAATCAAAAGCCTAGAGAGAAACGTTGTTAGAGACCCATGATATGGGTCCAATCCAAGCACTATCAACTAGATGACATCAACCTGAAGACGCTGAGAAGAATCACACCACCAGGACCTGCTCTGTGCTCCACCATCAAAGGAATAGAGCTGGAGTTGGAGGGATAGCTCAGCGGTAGAGCGCTTGCCTGGTATGCACGAGGACATAGGTTCACAACCTAGCACCACATACACAACCAAATGAGGAAAAATAAAAACCAGATAAAAAAATAAATAAAATCCCCCCCCTCCTTGAAAAAAAAAAAAAAGAGCTGATTCAACTGATATTACTCCCTGCTTAGGCATCTCATGTTTACTATTTATAGTTTCTTTTCAAAGAAGCCTGAGGTCCCTCAAAGTACATCCCACTCTCTAGTGCCCCTCCTCCCTTTAAGTGTGTGTCCTGCCCTATTGCTGGACTACCTGAATAAATCTCCTGATTTCCCTGAATAAATCTCTTCTTGTGCTCTTTCGATGCATCCTGAAATTCTTTTACTAGGTATAAGTCAACAACCAACAGGACTGAGTCAAGGTCTCTTTTCCCTTCTGAGGGCCTCCTCAGATTCCATTCAGTGACAGGGACATGTGAACAGATGGCCACATCATATCCCAGGTTCACAATTTATTAGAACTGGCTTCTTCTACTTCCAGAAGAAAGACACTGAATGATCGTGCCTGGGCCAAATGCTCACAAATGATCTCAACAGTTCTTCCATATGTCAGAGTCATTTTGAAGAAAAGCAACAGCAGCTGCAGTTGGCATATGTGTGTGAACAAGAGCAATTCTTAGAGGAAGAGGTTATTTGGTGGACAAAAAATAAGTTTTAAGGGGGCTGGAGTGGTGACTCAGTAGTTACTGTGCCTGCCTGGCTTGCGCAAAGACCTGAGTTCGAACACAACGAAGTGTTGGAGCAATGAAAGTTAAATGAAAAACTAAAAAAAGCTGATTTTCTCTCTCTCTCTCTCTCTCTCTCACTGTCCCTCTCAAAAAAAAAAAAGTTTTAAGTGGTTAGTACAAGCATCTTTGTACATGAAACTTTCAATGTAAAGAATTGCCTGGTGGGCCTAATGCACAAGGGTGTAAAGGGAAAAAAATAGGGATATAAATATCACTATTTAAATAAGCTATGCTTTTGTTCAAGTCTAATTTTCTACAGTCTATTACTTGCTTGATATTAGGGCAAGTGAGTGTCTTTGGAACAAATACAGAAATAAACATTTTTACATTTTATCTACTAACAATATGGCCTGAAAATGCATTAGCATAAAATAGACAAAACTATAAGAAGAAAAACGAGAGGCTGAAGTGGTTGCTCAACAATAGAGCACTTGCCTGGCATGCACGAGGACCTGGGTTCAAACCCCAGCACCATGTTCACAACTGTCAGAAAAACGAAAAACAGATGAAGAAATAAATAAAATTGATTCTTTCTTAGTCTCTCACAGAAAGAAAGAAAGAAAGAAAAATGAAAATCCAACAGCATGGTAGAGTATTTTTAACACATTATTCTTGTTAATTAGTAGAATAAACAGACAAAAACTCAGTACAAATGTAGAACATTTAAACAATACATTAGGAAACTAAAACATGTTATATTTCCTAGTTGCTAAATATATATTCTTTCTAGATATACACAAAACAATTAAAAATCAAGTCATATATTGGAAGTCATATTTAATGTCTCAATGAACTTCTAAGAACTGAAATCAGTTCTATACTTCTCTATGTCTCATTTACAATGAAACTACATCAGAATTCACTTAAAAAAAGTACAATCCTCTTATTCTGACAATTAAGAACCAAATCTATAAAGAGTGTACTGGTAAAAGAATAAATGCAAATAAAATTTTATTTAAAAGTGAATAATGAAAATTATACTAAAATTTGTACAGAATGCAGCTAAAGCAATATGAAAAAAAGGCATGGCATTAAATGATTACACCAGTCAAAAAAGGATGAGAAATACAGAATAAATATCCAACTCAAGAAGTTAGGAAAAAATACAAATAAAGTAAAATATGAAGAATGAAATATTAAATATAAATGAAGAAAGTAATGAAATAAATTTTAAATTAATGAATACAGCAAAGCTAAAACTTGATCCTTTGAAACCATCTGTGATAACTACTCAGTAAGAGGATCCAGAGATAAGTAGTACTAGGAGTAAAAAAATACTACATAATTACAGATGTTGCTGTCATTAAAAATATTGAACAGAGGGGCTGGAGCAGTGACTCTGTGGTTGTCTGGTGCTTGTCTGGCATGCTCGAAAATGTGGGTTCAAACCCCAGCACCAAGTACACAGCAAAGTTTCCAAGCAACAAAAGCCATATGAAAAATTAAATAAAATTGATCTCTCTCACTGTACTGCTGAAAAAAAAATTGAAGAGGGTATTTTAAACAATAATACAATTACATACCAGTATTTTAAAATGTAATGGATAAATCCAAACCAAAAGGATACACACATTGGTGATGAAACTACAGAGTAATGGAGGGAACCACTGATGATTGTCTTGGGTTGGGGAAGAAGGCATTGTGATCCGTTTGTGGATTAATAGTGGGCAGTATTGTTTTGTAATAGGGATAGTGGTTACATGGGCAACTACTTTATATTTTAATCTTTGAAAATGCTTTGACACTTTAAAAATAAATTTAATCATGTATTTAAGATGTACAACGTGATGCTATGGGGCACATATAGATAGTAAAATAGTTATTATAATAAGCAATTTAATATTGAACCAGCATCTCATACAGATACCCTTTTGTGTACATGTGGCAAGAGCAGTCAAACTATTTGTTGAGCAGAACTACCTAATTTGTTACTTTTAAAAATTAACTATAGTCCTCATATTATACATTAGATTTCTAGTCTTGTTCGTCCTACATATCTGCCCGTTTGCTTCCTCTCACCTACATCTCCTTATTTCCTCCTCCACCTTTCTGTCCTTGGTAACCGTTGTTCTATTCTTTATATTATTTTACTTTTTAAAATTATAGACTTCTGTATGTAGACACATTTCATAAGTTATAAAAAGAATTACAACCCAAATATAACTTTTTGACTCAAAAACCTAGATTTCATTTCTTATTAAAAATTAAACTTCAAAGGTAAGCCTTTTTATAGTCATTACCACCACAATTACCTCTACAAATTACAATATTTTTATTGACTATTAACTCCCCAGTTCAGGGTTAAGCTTACATTTATCAATATTAAATTGACATGAGTGAAAATGAAAAGTGTATTTACACCTCTGTGCTGTCTAGTGGGTAGATAATGAGGCACAGGTTCTCTTCAGTTGTGGGAGAAAGGGAATAATCAAAAGGTTGGATAAGGTTGCAAATCTTACACAGTGACATTTAGGACCTGGCTCGTCTAATTATTTCCACCAATATACCCAAGACAGGGTTACAAGATAAGAGGGGAAAACTGAAGTCTCCTTCTTTGGTTATTTCAATTTATAGGCTAGCAGATTCATCTTACTAGAAATAAAAAGATATTCCATGTAAGGTAAGTAGTCTATCATTCTTTACAGCACAGAATTTGGGTTATATTCTCCTTACTTTTATCTCCAATGCCTGGTACTGCAGAAGTCTTCCTTTCTCTCTCCCTCTTTCTTTATCCCTTCCTCCTTCACTTCCCCATTTTCTCCCTCTCTGTGTCCTTTCTTCCATCCTTCCTTCTTTTCTTTCCCTTCCTCTTTTTTTCTTTCTTTCCTCTTTCCGAGGCAGGGTCTTGCTGTGTTATCCAAACTGCTCTCAAACTTCTGGGTTCAACTGATCCTCCTGCTTCAATCTGCCAGGTAACTAAGACCATGGGTGCACATCACTGTGCCCAGCTATACTCCAATAATTTTATTCCCTGCAGGACCTGAGTCAGCTTGAGTAATGCTTTGTTCATCAGGAAGAGGGAACCTGAGTGCTGTGTCGTGTGACTTACCTGGTAATGAAATCGTTTGGAGTAGGTACCCCTTGCACTTGTGGGGAATCTATCGTTCATTGAGTGAGAACCAATGCGATTAGGCACATGGGTCCAGGCCATCATCCCATAAGACTAATTAGTACCTGCAGATGCAGCCTCCACTCACCATGTCAGCCTAAAGGTGGAAGGAGGGGACAGAAATCACTGGTAGGTCCCCAAGCCTCACCACTGAGCTTCACTATGGAGCTTTATGTGGCACATATATGACAAGGCCTAAAATTTCACAAGTCAATGGAGATCTCAACCCCCTTTTTAAAAAATCTTCAAACATTTTTCTCCTATGCTCTCCTCTTTTCTTAAAATTTCAAGGTATCAGCTAATGGTTTATTTTGACATTTGTAACAATATTGGTCTCAGTAGGTTCTCATTCACATTGAAAAAAGCTAGGATGTTTGAAACCACAAGACTTGAATTTGGGGTCCCTAAAATAAAGAGAGAAAAGTTTAAATATATGGTTGTATATAGCTCTTCAAATAGATTTTTCTAAATTTATGCAAATATCTACATCCAAGGACTGATGTATTATTTCTAGTTATCCAAAGGCTAAAATTTTCAAAGGGTATTCCTTCTTTTCAGCCTCCCTCCCTGCTTTCATTATACTGATGAAATGGCCAGTGGTGCTACAGCAGATTTAACTACTCATTTTGCCAAAGAGAAAATCAGATCCAACTTCCTTAGAGCCCTTCATATGCCCTCAAACCAGACAATTCTGGTGTAATGTTTTATCCATGGGGTCAGTCTGTCTAGGGTTCTCATGTTTTTACTCTCCACAACAGTCACTAGTGTTAGTAAAAGTAGAAAATTATAGTTGGTCACTTTCTCTTTTTAATCATTAGAATAATAAAAGGCCCAAGGAACAGAAAATCAAAACATCCATTATCACTTTCTGAACATTCTAGAGCTGGCAATGAATATAAATGTATGGCATATGTGTGTATGTGCATGTACATAACTGCGTGTGACATGCACTGATGTACTTTGTATGCATTATACATGTCTTCTTGCATTCCTCATGCAGGTGTGTACGTATATACTTGTAGAATCATATGGAGGCCACTTTTTTTTTTTATAAATTCCATTCATCATTGATTTCTGATTCAAGCTTATATGTCCCTGTCTCTCAAGTCAAGTTCTCACACAATCTACATGATAGCTCTATGCTTCTAGGGAGCAAAAATTAATCCAGAAGAATTTTTACATTGACATGTAGTTTCATTATTTATTTTCAAATTATAATTCTTTAAGAGAGAGAGAGAGAGTTAATATTTTTCATCCGGTTTTTGCTTTTCCTTTATTTATTTGTGTGCAGTGCTGGAGATCAAACCTGGCATCTCAAGCATGCCAGGCAAGCGCTCTACCACTTAGCTACTTCTCCAGCCCTCAAATTGTAATCTTTGAAGAAATAATTAAAGAAAATGTGGAAACAACAAAAGAAAAATGAATCACTTTGAACCTGTGTGCCCTAACACAATGAATATTAACATTTAGTGTCATTTCTTCCACTTTCCTTCCTTAAGAATTTTTCTCTTCAGTATTTTTTTTTACAACTCTTGGTTAAAGTATGTTAAATCAACAAAAGAACTCAGTAATCTGACAATATTAGCCATTACTTCCTCCCCCCAGATGATTTTAAATTCCTTGAGGCAGGAATCATTGTCTTATTCAACTTTTTATTTCTGAATTTTCTCTTTTCCCTAGGCTTACATGGTGGCTTGTACCTAGTAAGTATTCAATGAGTGTAGCTGAATTGTATTTTGCATGAAAATTGGAAGACCTATGAAGCCCTGGAAATAAAGATTCAAGTGTCAAATGAAAGATGGGTTTCAAATTGAAGACATAGTAATAAAGTACCTACACTAGTCCCGAGAGCCCAGCCTGATTCCAAATATGCACTCAATATTGGGATTTCTATTTTCTCCAGTTCCAATGTGTTGGATCCATTCACAACGCTGACAGATTCCTGTCATTCAAATCGTTGACCTATAGAAATGGATTTATGCAACAGGAACATGCAAAGTAGATTTTTTTTCATTAACAAATGTTTCTGTTCAGTCTCCAAAGCAAATGCCAGAACTGCATTTCCCAATAAAGAGGATTAACTAAATGAAGAAATGAAGAATTGCACTTAATCTCTGAGTGTGCCCTGATTGTTCTAGAGAGGTTTTTGGGTTTTTTTCCCCTACTGCACCCTTATTCAGACTGGAAAAGGATGGTGGAGCATGGAAAAATGTGTTGTGTGTGAAACAGACTACTTATCTTTCTCTACAATATTTGAATTTTAAAATATTATAATAATCATACTACCAAAGTAACATGAAATTTTAACAGAATCATGTTACCTTGGGTTTGTCATCTTATTAATTCCTCCTCCAAATATTTAAATTTGCTCAGAAGTGGTTTCTCAACCTGTACTTGAATATTTTTTTCAGTATTAGGGAACTTACCACCCCCCAGTCAATCTTTTTTTTTTTTTAAAGAGAGGGACAGTGAGAGAGAGAGAGAGAGAGAGAGAGA